>JAYMGJ010000355.1:0-59009 GCA_037178675.1 Scleroderma bovista
AATTTTTGGACCACCGAATGCCTGTTCGATGATAACGTTGCGACCTGGGACAGCGTCAGCACTAGTACGGGTGCGCAAGATAGAATGCACACCTTTTGGACCGAGCGTTACGCTGACGGCATTTGCAAGCACGTCGACACCCTTCAGAATGCTAGCTCGACCCTCATTAGAGAACTTAATCTCCTTGTGGGCACCGCGCGTGAGCTTTGGGGCCTTGGCGGCTGCACGGCGAAGCGCCTTTGACGATGAGGAAGACAGCATGACTTCAAGGAGTTTTCTTTTTTTTTTTGGTTCGCGAATGGAACGACGAGGATGACGAGGACAAGGAACAGAAAAAAACCACGCCGCGCAATAAATGGGACGCCTGTCACATGTCACAACGTGTGACTTGTGACGTGTCACTGTCACTCCGAATCTTCACATGGCTCGAGGACTCAAAGAGTTCACCAGATACAGGACGATGCAGCGCGATCGAATACGCACAAGCCGCTGGGACAGTTATCGGTCTGGAAAAACCAACTACCAGGCAAGATACAACTACTGGCGAGACGATGAAGTGTACAACAGAGAGGACAACTACTACTATCCAAGCCAGCGGGACCAGTACCCGTGGCGTCAGCACGACGCTGATCAGAGTCATCAGATTGCACCCCGACGATCCAGGTCACCCATCTTCACTCGCCCTTCACCTACCTACGAGCCCGCTGACCTCGAACCACATCTACCCGAACCACGTCACCAACAGCACTCATTGTCTCCCCGACCTTCCCTACAGAAGCTGGTGGAGAGCCCAAAGCCTGATCCGGCGTATATCGCACTGACAGAACAGCCGTCGATACCCAGCTGCGACCCAGCTACCTCACGCAAGTTACTCGTGCTTGACCTCAATGGAACCCTCCTCTACCGCGGTGCTCACTTACTTCGTCGGGGACAGGGTCCAGCCTCTGCTACCCAACGACTGCGCACCGTATATCCGCGTCCATACATACCCGCGTTTCGTGCGTACTTGTTCGCACCCGAGACGCGCGCATGGCTGGACACGATGGTGTGGTCATCCGCACAGCCACATAGTGTCGAGGACATGGTCTCCCGCACATTTGCAGACTATGCTGATGAGCTTGTGGCTGTATGGGATCGAAAGAGTCTCGGATTGACGCAGTCACAGTATCGTGAGTGTGTTTCCTTCTCGACATCTGTCCTTCTTGCATCTTTTTGTCTATACTCGATATGTCCCGGACACGACATCACCCAATTTTGTTCTCGGATATTATCATTATCTTTCTGACGAGTGATCTGTACAATAGATAACAAAACACTGTCCACGAAAGACCTCTCCAAGCCCTGGAAACTCCTTCCCCTAGGACACAGCCCCGCACGAGTTACTTCGCACCTGGCTCGAAAAGTCACTGATGCAGCCATGGACACAGGCACCCCAAACTCGATTGCTCACTCGGCATTGACCACCCTCCTACTGGATGACTCCCCACACAAGGCAGCCCTACAACCATACAATCACGTTTGCATACCCGAGTATGATAGCACCAAAAGGCACCGCGATCTTGCATCTTTAGTTTTCGAATTATCAGACAGACCAGCCACCAAGAAAGGGAAGAAAAAGGACAAACAGAAGGAGCCGCAAGAAATGACCGTGCCACCGTTGCGTCCGCATACCTCCGACCCGAGCGTATCGGAGGCCCCGGGCATGACTCTCACAGATGCCCCTCAGTCCGCAGAGGAACCGTTTGAGGCGACTCTCCTTGCTGTTGTTGGTATCCTCGACGAGGTCAAGCATCAGACCAACGTCGCGGCGTGGATTCGTGCAGGGGGGTTATGGGGAAGTAAAGGTGACGCAGGACACTCTGAACCTCCTATGGAGCCATCAAAAAAGGAAGGGAAGAAACAACAATGTGCCAAAGAGGAGAACCATGCAGGCAATGAGGTATTTGGAAACCAGGGTATATCCGTGGGGAATGGTGCGTACACAACGTTAGAGCCTGCAGTGACAGCGACTGTCGGCAAAGTGCCTTTGTCTTCGATTTGGTTCGATGATCCGTCGACTGTGTCGTACTGGGTGGCCCGGGGCCGGAAGGCGTTGAGAGAGCTGGGCATTGAGGCTGATCATGGGGTGATCAGATGAGCTGTCAGAGAATGGGATGTGTTGGGCCTTGTGGATCTTGCTTCGGCGGAATGCTACGAATATTACCTCTGCTAATGTTCGTTTCTTTTCCAACATTGCTATACTTACTGGTGTACTGAGTGTACATAACTGTAACTTTCATGGCCCGTGCCACCGTTTAACGACCAGCCAACATAAAGAATGGGTGTACTACTGTGTAATCTGCATCCTCGTCTCTACGTCTTGTGCATAGAATCCACATATTTCTCTATAGATGAATGACCATGAGCGTTTCTCGCACGTCGCCACAGCGAAGCGAGACATGTCTTTATTTTTGCGTCCAGGGTGCCCCAGAGGACTTACATAAGTCACAAGTACATTTGTGTCAACATCAACAAAGGTTTGTACTGTAAGACGAGGACATCTATATACAACTTACTCAAATTTTGTCCGACCTTGCTGAACTATATGGCCAAGGGCTTGGAATTCATTTATAATGCTAAGCTGTCTGGACTCCAAGGTAGGATCCTAGTATGTGAAAAGGTAAGTGGATGTACTCATGGTATTAGTACATAGGGTACACACCAAAAGGCAGTCAAGCTTATCACCCAAACGGACATTGATTTCCAGCCGAACACCTTGCAACTCCAGAAGCGACTCACGCAAAGTGGGGAGCCAGAAAAGGAGAGATGATCTGTATTGAGTGAATGTCACTCGTAGTGGTAGTCGGCCTTGGAACCTGCGCTGTTTGAGCCATTGCACAAGGACACCAGGGACGCCATCCTTGTCAAAAATCATGACAGTCAGGTGTTCTAGGTACATCCATTGGTCTGCCAAGCATGATCCATCTTCCGATCGCCCAGCCCCGAAAATTTGGGGGACCAAACAGTACTGAGCTCTACGTGGCGTACCGCCGGGCATGCTGTACAAATGGTTATAGCTTCCTCCAAAGAAAGTTTGGAATCAAATCCAGATATAAAATCAAAGACGAGGTGTTGGACATTTTTGAACTTGGCAGGTTGGGAAAACACAGGATACGAGCATTTGCCACATTGCATGTACTTCAGATGTTTGAGGTTCGGCACGACAATTCCTTCCAGGAACGGACGTGGGTTAGGGAGGTGAAAGTCTAAGGACTCCAGAGCAGGAAAGGAAATTGTTGGAGGTTGTGTTATAGCATAAATATGCCTAGTACTATCGGAGCATAAATAGGTAGCGGAGTAGATTACCGCCACAGTCTGTATATAGACGCCCAAGCTCCGATTGGAAATGATAGGAGATTTTTTCCCTCGTATCCACTGTACTCGTAACTCAACAGGTTATGAGCCCTGCCTTTGCGCTATTGTAATCAAAGGCTGACCGTTAACAACAGTATTATCTTAGCATGTCCGGGTCCACCACGGCTGGGTCTGTGACAGGCGACAACCTTGGCAGTTCTATTACCGCCGAAACCAAAGGGAGAAATCTTGGGGCACTCTCCTCCTACAAGATCGACGTGCTTAAAGAAAATAATTGGCATGCGTGGAAACTCAGAATGCAGAAGTATCTACGTCTGCATAAGGTGTTCAAATACGCCGAGGGCACTTGCCCAAAACCCGCAGAGGATAATCCCAATAATAGCGCGAAAGTTGCCGTGTGGGAAGAAGAGGATCTGATCGCACAGACCCTGATTCTCACAAATATAGATGACGCGCAGATGCATCACGTCAATGATGCCGAGACGTCAGCGCAGATGTGGGAGAGCCTCCAGATGGCGCATCAAACACGTGGTGTTCAGACTGTCCTTCTAGCTAAGAGGGATCTACTCAATGCCAAATGCCCGGAGGATGAGAATGTGCCCATACATATCAACAAGTTGAAAAAGATGCGTAATGAGTTGTCCGCCATGGGGAAACCGGTCCCTGACGATGAATTCAAAGACATCCTCTTACTCAATATGCCGGAGTCTTGGACCACCTTTACGACGTCGTATATGGCGGGCAGACTTGCCGGAAAAGAAGCTTCTTCTGTCACAGTCGAACAACTCACTGCAGTCTTGGTCGACGAATATAAACGCCGGAGTAGTACCTCACCTGGACAAACACTCATCGCACGGCTTCATGATAAACGGAAGGAGCCAGGTACGACATGTTCGCACTGCGGGAGAGATAATCACTCCACGGATCAATGCCGTCACAAGGGGAAACCCAAATGCGGCTACTGTCATAAAATTGGTCATACCGAGGACAGGTGTTGGACAAAAGATGGCAGGGGACCGCCAAAAAGGGCTAAGACTGCCCAAACAAACTTTGCTTCCACATCGGAGATCCGCGATGTACAAGATGACGAGCAGGTACTTATGGTGGATGGACAAGGCGCTTCATCCAACAATAACAATATTTACTCTAACAGTTTCACTGTAAACTGGAAAGATGGAATTGAAGAGAGCATTGCCTTTTACACCTGGGTGACAGATACCGGCAGTTCGGTACATCTGACAAACACCAGGGATGTCTTTAAAGAAATTACCCCTGTCCGTAAAGTCATTAAGGGGATCGGAGATCACGCAGTTATTGCAGAAGGGATTGGCACAGTGGAACTCCAGACATATGTTACGGATAAGACTTTTATAGTCATCCTCCGTGACGTTTATTATGTCCCCAGTGCTGTACATAACATCTTATCCCTCACAAGATTAGATCGTGATGGCGGATCTTTCGCCTCTGGCAATGGACAAACCAAATTATATAATAAAAATGGAACATTATTTGCTATTTCTACCATACAGGATGGCATATATGTGATGAAAGTAAAACGATATGAATCACCGGCATACACCTACCAGGCATGTACCTGGGATGAGTGGCACCGACGATTCGGACACGTCGGCATTCGCGGCCTCCAACGTCTTCACGACGAACAACTGGTTGATGGACTCGATGTATTGCCATCGAGTACAACTGATTGCCGCGCATGTATTGAAGCTAAACAATCAAAATTACCTTTCCCGCGACAGTTAGCACCACGTACAACTCAACCAGGAGAATTGATCCATACTGATGTATGGGGCCCTGCACGCACAGTGGCCTTAACTGGCCATGTACGATGGTATATCACCTTTATTGACGACGCTTCTCGGTATTGTGAAGTGCGCTTCATGGTCAATAAGGGGGAGGCAGGTCAAAAATTGCGCGAATACATCACCTTTTTGGAACGCCAGCGGGACAAACGCCCTAAGGCCATTCGCGCCGACAATGGGCGCGAATACCTTAATACCGCTACTGAGACATGGTGCAAAGATGTGGGGATCAACTTACAAATTACCGCGCCCTACTCGCCCGCACAAAACGGCGTCTCCGAAAGATTTAATCGAACTTTGATGGAATTAGCCCGGGCCATGCGATTGGATGCTAACTTACCAGAATTCCTATGGCCCGAGGCTGTAGCCTATGCTGCTTATGTCCGCAACCGGTCACACACACGGGCCCTGCCCGGCGCGACGCCATATCAAGCCTGGACGGGTGCAAAGCCCCACGTCGGACATTTACAACCATTTGGTGCGTCCGTTTGGATCTTGAACGACGGCGTCAATCTGGATAAATTACATGCCAAATCTGTCCAACATACCTTGGTTGGCTTTGTCGACGGGCCCCACGCCGTCAAATACTATGATGCATGCGCCCGCGCCATCAAAATCTCCCGCAATTTTCGTTTTCTCCGCCACGGGGACCCTTCTCTCGGTATGCCGCCTGAGGGGGAGTTGCAACCGGAAACCACGCGGGATACCGAATTAGAACGACAAAATGCGCCTGTAGAACAACGGAGCAGCATAAAAAGAATCGAGAAAGAATATGAAACTCACCCTAGACGAAGTAAAAGACCGAAGGTAACACAAGACTATCGAAAGCTGGACGATCCACTGTCAGAGCTGTCAAACGAAGAATGCGACAGCGTACCTGAATTAATACGGGACCCGGATAATGATGGACCCGATGACGAAAGACCTGTCAACCAGGCAGAATTAGTATATACAACGATAAATGACAACAGCGCTGGACCCGAGAATCCAAAGTCACTAAAAGAAACACATGACTCACCCGAGTGGCCGGAGTGGGAGAAAGCCATTCAAGCCGAGTTGGAACAACTCGAGCGTATGGGGACCTGGGAGTTAGTAGATCTACCCGAGGGGAGATCAGCTGTAGACAATAAGTGGGTCTTTGTGCGCAAATATGGCAAGGATGGCAAGTTAGAAAAATATAAAGCACGATTAGTGGCAAAAGGATACTCACAGAAGCCAGGAATGGACTACACTGATACCTTTTCCCCTGTTGTGCGACTTGAAACGATCCGGGCGTTGCTATCGTTGGCCGTCTCAGAGAATTGGGAAATACAACAAATGGATGTAAAAGGCGCCTACCTAAATGGGCGACTCAGGGAAGAAGTATATATGAAACAGCCAACAGGCTATGAAGATGACACGAAGCGTGTCTGTCGACTCATAAAAACATTATATGGGTTAAAACAGTCTGGGAGAGAGTGGAACATCGAATTGAACGGACGATTACTGGAGAAGGGTTTTAAACGCATGTGGTCAGATCCTTGTGTCTATACCAGGCAAGATGGTGATAAGATAGCGATAATCACTGTCTGGGTAGACGATCTATTATTATTCACATCCGATCACGACTTTATGGCCGCCCTAAAAGCCCAAATCCAATCCACGTTCGATGTTACGGATCTTGGAGATCCCAAAAAGATTGTTGGTATTGAAATCACACGCGATCGGACCCATGGAACACTACTTATTGCGCAAACCAAATATATAGAGTCTATCCTACAAATCCATGGACTCGAGAGTTCCAATAGCGTGAAAACTCCCGCGGACCCAAAAATTCAATTATTTCCTGATGAGGAAAAACAGGACCCATGGAATCAAAGTACTTACGCATCTTTGATTGGGTCCCTCATGTTTGCGGCGGTTGCCACACGTCCAGACATTGCCTATTCTGTCAATAGACTGGCCTCTTTCACCGCAAATCCAGATCTACGACATTGGACCGCAGCAAAACGAGTTTTACGGTATCTACAAGGTACCAAAGAGTGTGGGATAATGTACAAAGCAGATGCAAGCGTCCGACCCACACAAATGATCACAGGGTATATAGACGCGAGCTTTGCCAACACCGAAAGTCGTGTATCCATAACAGGATACGTGTTCCTGGCACAAGGCGGTGCCATTGTTTGGGGCTCAAAGAAACAAACTCTAGTCGCACTGTCAACAACAGAAGCCGAATACACAGCCCTCGCTCGCGGCACTCGCGAGTGCATTTGGCTTAGAAAGTTATACGCTGAACTCGGATATAAACAAGCCGGCCCAGTTATTCTCTACACCGATAGTGAAGGCGCACGAGCTTTGGCCTACAACCCTCAATTTCACGCACGAACCAAACATTTCGACATATCTCACCACTATACGCGGGAGCAAATCAGCCAAAATAAGATATCAATTTGTCATTGTACAGATAAACACCAAACTGCAGACATACTAACTAAAGCACTACCCAGAGACAAGCACGAAAGACATACCGCAGAGCTCGGCATGACTTCGGCTTGAGGGGGAGTGTTGGAGGTTGTGCTATAGCATAAATATGCCTAGTACTATCGGAGCATAAATAGGTAGCGGAGTAGATTACCGCCACAGTCTGTATATAGACGCCCAAGCTCCGATTGGAAATGATAGGAGATTTTTTCCCTCGTATCCACTGTACTCGTAACTCAACAGAAATTAAGGAGGATGGAACATGCAAATTTTCGGATGATCCCCGTAGAGATAGGGACCGCAAATTTTGGAATGAACGAAACAGTACTTGCGGTGAAAACCAGGTGTCGAAATCCAGATGTTCGAGACCGGGGACATATTTGGGTTGAAGAAATTCCGGATCGAACAGATTGTTGAATAGCCGAGTATGAACGCAAAGTTGCCTTTGCAAAGAGACCCGCCTTAGCAAGGGGAATACCCAGCCATTGATTTTTTTTCAAAGTAAGAGGCAGAAACGTGGAGTCCTCAATATAAAGGCTGTGCCAGCGGTGGCTGCAGGATAAAGCAACGTCTAGAAGTCGAACGAAGTTCTTTTCGTCTTCGTTGGTCACTAGAAACGAGGCCGGACCCCAACGCTCGATCGATATGTCTAGGGGAAGTCCCCTACTTCTTGCTAGATGTGTCACCACAAGAGAGTCATCTGATTTCGGAATTAGGACGATAGTGGTCCAGAAGGCTGGCCAATTGAGAATTGTGTCTCTCCAACGGCGCGAAACGCTGGCCAAATCCATCTTCAAATGAAAATATACTTCACGTTTGAAAGTACATATAGGAATTGTAAATAGTGAAATCGATTATTTTGGCAAGCAGCTCAACGGGAATATGATTGATCAGGGATCGACGGGAGAGAAGTTGATTGAGCTTTTTTTTCTGTGCGTGGGCGGCAGCATGAACGATGGAGGAGGTCATGTTCTTGCTTCGGCAATTTCTTCCAAAGTTGGGCGGCTACCGATCAAGTTTAGCTTACTGGTTGAGTGGCTCCGGATAAGTGATAAATGCTAACCCAAACGACATAGTATATCCAGAGGCCTGAGGGGAAGGTTCGATGATAACTTCGGCGGGTAGGTCGAGCGTAGTCTCCCCAAGCCAAACTCTTTGCAAAAGAAGACAGTTGTTTTTCTAGAAGAGGTCCAGTGCGTCTGTGCTTAATCGTTCGAGATAGATGACAGAAGTCTGCCTTGCAAGATGATAAGTTACTCTGAGCTCCCCTACTAGCGTAAAACTGGGCTTGCCTTCAATGTTCAGACTCTTTATGATCCAAGTCGTGAGAGAGGGTGATTGATCGAGATCAGATGTGTGAGAATGCGGCAAATTGTGCAACTACAAGTACCCATGCTGCAGTTCCTCGCGTCGTGTGCCCAATATCCATGCTCAGTGATGCACTTTGTGTATTAGGCGACGCATATTCGAGATTGGGAAATGGGAATATAGGTATGTACGTTCATGACTGTGCTCCCGTTCTTCTGTCTGGTCTTAGAAGGATCGCACGATGCACATATGTACCTTGTATGTCAGTGATGTGTGCATGCGAACGCCTTCAAATATGTACTAACGACTCACTCGAATCGCCAGGCTTTGAAGGCCTGACGCCGCGTGCTTAGTTCCAGTGAAAGGGTACGCCGGATAGTAGGGCACCACGCTTTTACGGTGTGTGTGCTATTTTGACGATTTGTCACTAAACCAACTTAGGGCCTCATAGGTCCGAGGATTGGATCTTGGTGTCCCTTGCAAGTGTTATTCACGGTGGGTTTGTATAAGAAGAAGGGTCGCATTCACAGTGTAAGTCTGTCGACTCCACCAACGTATATATTGGTCGGCAAAGTTTTATGGGACCAGCTGCCAACTAAGGTTGCATGGAACTAAAATGCTGCGGAACTTTCAACTGGATTCCGATCGAAATGACAGCTTGGAGCATCCAACAGTCTCTCTCAAGACTCTTGTGCCTACCAAGGATGCGGAGCGCAGCTTCGAACTGCGATTTTAACCAATGACGCCAGTGGCTATTAGGTGTGGAGATGAGAAACAGCTTATGGCCTTAGCCTCCCATAATGTCGTCTCCATTAGAGCTGGACAATGTTGGCGCTACTGCTAGCCCCTGTAACTCGATGGGTCACGCAGTGGCAAAGGTCCCTTTTTCTAGGAGGTTATGATTAAACATTTTACTCCGAGCTTTGCCTATCCCACCAAGGACGTACACCCTTGAAGACGTTGAGCAGTGCTTATCATGGGTCTTTGGTCGTGGTACAAGTGTCCGGGGCGCCTGGTGACCTTGGCCATCATACATGGACTTGCACAGTCTCAGAGCCTTTCCAGAACCGACATCAACGTCGTCAGCTGGAGACTTGCAGAAGGTGCAACGCATAGGTGACTGTTCCCTTCCATGTATAACAGAAATAATTCACCCACCGTTCACCAGCTGGGAGCACGGTACACGCGCACAAGCACTTCTAGAGCTCAACGCCCCCTTGTATTCTGTGTTTTCCGCGACGCCAATACCCCCACCCCCAGAGGTTCCTTCCGACCTCACCGGTCCGCTCAGCGATGTCTTTACCATCGCGCACACCATTGTCGCCAACCGCCCCTACTCAAATGGTAACATCACCGGTCCCCAACCCCTTTTAAGCGATGGCTCTGCTGGCGACCCCGCGAGTATCGGTGTACCAGTCCTTCTTGCCAACTGGACGGGACAGGAACACGTAGATGGACTGGATTATGCTGGGGCAGCGCGGGATCAGCTCGAGTTCCTCCTCACGAATGTCCCTCGAACAACCGATGGCGCTATTTCGCACCGAACAGATCAAACACAACTTTGGTGAGTGAGGAAGACTGTGTGAATCCCCACTTTTGACTGCTTCCACCTAGGAGCGACTCGGTGTATATGGTCCCGCCATTTCTTGCGTACTATGGTGCCATGACGGGAAACCAGACGCTACTACAGGAGGCGTACAATCAAATAAAGTTATATCGCAAGTATCTTCGAGATAAAAGTACCAATAATATCTGGAAACATATTCAACTTGGTTCGTTTGGCACGGACGATGGTCATTGGTCTACAGGTGTGCACATGCTACCCTGAAGTTGTATTAGCATTTGACGTACGCAATACCTGTCAGGAAATGCATGGGCAGCGGCGGGGATGCTTCGTGTGCTGAGCACAATCAAGCAGTCGGAGTTTGCTAGCTCGATGAAATCACAGCAAAGGGATCTCGCCAACTGGGTACAGGAAATCCATGACGGAATGTATCTGCACCTTGTACGCACAAACTGTCTTTGATTCCCGCAGATGGGTGATGAGAGATATTTTAACAGGATCCCAGCGGGCTCTTCCACAACTATGCCGACGACCCGACGACGTTCATGGACGCATCTTCGACCGCTTTGCTGGCGAGCACTGTCTACCGTCTCTTCCTCCTTTGGGGTGTGCACAAGCATCTACCCGCCGCAGAGCTTTGTAGAAGAGCACTCTCTGCACCCACAGGGTCCACTGTGGATGTCTCGATGTCACTAGTTTCGTCCGTCTCTGACTATACCCCAACATCTTCATCACCACCCCCATCGTCAACGGCGTCGGGTACACCAGACAAGCTCCATTTTACCTGGGACGGGTGGCTCACTCCGGTCGTCGATCCATATGGTTTTTCGGATCAGGGGCAGGCCAGCCCCGAGGGCCAAGCCTTCATTCTTGCTATGCACGCTGCATGGCGTGATTGGGTAGAGGATGGTTCTCAGGGAGCGAACGACGCTGTGGACACAGTTTCTCCCTCAGGCTCCAGGACAGTCGTGCAGGCTTTGGCGGCTGGGATTATCCCTTTCGTGCTGGAGATGTAATGATCCGCGGACTCATTAGAATTTCTGAATTGTGCCAAAAGGTATTCATTGTAATAAGTTTGGTTACTTCTACGAGGATCAGATACACCTCAGTCTGATTATCGTAATTAATGAAAGTTGTATGAACATATCAGTGTATATATCATATATTCACCTATGGGGCTTGCGAACAAATGTGCTGAGCACGGCTTGAACTAGGCTCCCATCATCCATTTGGGTGATCTTCATTCATGCTGTTCACACCGACTTCATATGGGTAGAGACCTTCCCGGGTGTTATACAGGTCGGATGAGCCCTCTCTAACCGGGCCTTCCCCGCCCGCGACCTGGACGCCCTCCCCTTTGGTGGGGAGGCAAATCCCGCTCACGTCCCCACGAGCCTCTTAAATCGCTGTCTCGCTCTCTCTCCCAGCCTCTTCCGCTACCGTAGTTACTATCGTACCCGCCTGTAGGTCGTCGTTCGTCCAAACTCTGTCGCCTCTCCGGTGCGGTGTTGTGCGAGAGTCTATCACTCTCTGGGTATGATCCTCCGCTAATGGAGGAGGCACGGGGGGGTTTAAGTGAGTATGAAACCCGCGGGCGGGCAGGGAGGGCATGCGAATGGGAGCCTTGGGCTGACACAGGACTATCCGCGCGGGGGACATGTTGTTGGGCTAGGAAACTGGGGCCCGTAGGCGGCGGTCGTGGTGGGAGCGCATGGTTACCTTGGAAACTCCCACTTGACTGCTGCTGCACGGGAGTCTGTGTCAGGGTGGGAGGGTACCCGGGAACGGGTGGAGGTAGGGGTGGTTGAGCCAATCGAGGAACCGATGGTGGGGGACGTTGTAGAGACAGGGGGGGTTGCAGAGGCGGGGGATACTGCAGAGACGGGGGATACTGCGGAGGCGGGGGGTGCTGTGGCGGCGGGGGATACTGCGGGGGTGGGGGGTGCTGTGGAGGCGGGGGCTGTGGGGGGTACTGCGAAGGGTCCAGGCGCGAAGTCGAAGGTTTGGGTGGTAAGGGGTGTACAGGATTACCACTTGAACTTACCAAGGCGCCAGACAATCCGTTGGTCAACAAATGTGGTTGCCCAAAGGAGCTCGATACTGGCGTACTTGGTCGGGCCACTTGGTTGGACTGATTTCCACCATTGGAGCCGACAAGTGCGGCCTTTGCTGCCCTTATGGGTGCCAATCTGTCCATGAATGACGACTGAGTAACTGGGCTTTGTACTGAAGGAGATTGAGATGGGGCAGGAAATGAAGGTATCATAGGCTCCGCTTTGATAGCTGGAGCGGTAGAAATGGAGATCGAATGCGAAGGTTTAGACAACGCCGGTGGGGGTTGTGGGACTGGAGGCTGATATACAGGCGGTTGTTTGGTGGTCGAATCTACGACCGGAGCAGGAGGCTTGGGTATCAGTTGTCTCGCTGGAAGCTTGGGTGTTGGCCTCGCGGAGGGCTTTGGTGTCGATTGCTTCGAGGATTCTGCAGATGCAGTGGCCGCTGTCGATTTGCGTGATACAGTGGTCCGCGACTTCGTTGCCGCAGTGGCAGTTACTGTAGGCGGCGAAGTCTTCTTCGCAGGAACCTGCTTGGTCGACTTGGATGCTAACATATTCCAATCTTTAAATAGACAATATTTTGACCCAAGGTACTGACTGACCTGTTTTCGCAGCAGTTGAATTAGAAGACTTTGCGGCGGGCACCTTTCGAGGAGGCGGTTCTGAGTCTGATTCATCATCATCAGTCTCAGTAGGACGCTTTCGCTTGGCAGATGGCTTGAGCTCTCTTGTGGCGATTGTTGCAGGTATATCACCTTTGCCATCCTTCTTGAGCGCGGACACTTTGAGTCGTTTATTCACGAAGTCGTACATGAGCTTTGTCACTCGAGAATTGGATCGAATGTCCTTTTCCGAGGCACGGACGTCCTTGCGCATCTGCTCAATGGCGGACGAGAGTTGAGTGAGAGAAAGTGATGACTTCTTTAAATAAATCAGTACACCAGTCATCACGAACTCGATGGGGGAAACACGTGTCGGTTGGTTGAAAGAGCTGCTGTAGCGTTTGTCGCGTGCGAGAATGAGAAAGATGCGAAAGGTGTCTTGGAGGTCTATTATGAGACTTTTCTTCACGGGGTCCGTGCCGTGTAGCCACTTCTCGAGACTCTTTGGGTGGGGAATGGACGGTTTTGGATAGCTCTCGATGAGGTAGCCAATGGTAGCGAGACATTGGAAGTCCCGGCCGCGAGCATGTCCCCAGTCAAGGTAGCCTTCGAAACCTTCCTCGCCCAAGATTTGAGATTGGATATCGCGGATGACGGTAGGCCAGGGACCAACGATAGCTTGTAGCCGTTCTGGATGTCGAGAGAGTGAGAATACGTGGTGGACCAAAGAAATGCGAGAATGTACCTGCGGGTGTCAATGCGACACCAAGTTGGACCCGCTGTGGAAAAGTCAGGAAATTCAAGGCGAGAGGGGATACAAACGCACCTGAAAGATCTCGCGTTCTTGGTTATCATTGAGGTCGGAGTACTCGACACAGACGATTTGCTTGTTTGCAAAGATGGCTCGGAGGGGTGCGGGAAGGACTTTCCCCCTGGGATGTGATGCGCTTGCTTTATACCACACCTTCTCATTGGTATACCTTAAGAGGCAGGTTAGATATGCAGGGGTGGTGCACAAGTGGCATAGCTCACGAGTCTCTGTCTGTTAACGCCCAGTGGGAGTCAGATTAGCTTCCTTAAAGAGGAGTTACGACTGACGACATATCTGTGGGTAGGCATGATCAGGAACGCACTGCAGGTATCAGACGTGGAACCAACCTGTCCATCAATGAATCTGAAGTATGAAGCGAGTGAGGAGATGGGTGCGAGCTGAGAGCGTGGGCACGGACCTCTGTATTGAAGTGAGACGTTGCTTTCCATCGATGCAAGTCCGAAGCTCGCTCCCGTCCTCCTGGGTGGAGACAGCTGAGGGGACCTGTTCAGGGCATGCATAACCGAAGAGAGAAACGCAGACTGACCAAAAATGATGGGCGGCATGTAATAGTTGCGGAGAATTGAATCAATGAGACCGATCTGCTTTTCTTCGTTCCATACGACATCTGTGAGCAAGTGGGTGAGTTCCCTGGCTAGTTTGCAGCAACAGGAAACATGCCTCGCTGGTATTCTGGGTCGAGATCTATAGAATTGTCGATTATCTGGTCTAAATCGGACTTGTGAGCGCTCAGAGCAGGCATGAGGCATGGGTGGACATACCATACAGTGATTTTGCCGTGTATTGGGTCGTGCGAGGCGGGCGCAGCACATTTGTGATTTTGTACTGCTTGGGTAACTTGTTTGATTTTTGAGACTTGGTGGCAGGCTGATAGTGCTCGTCTTCTGAAGAGGAGAGCTCTGTGAGGTCTGAAAAGTCTGAGAGCGACATGGTCCTCCAAGTCCGGCACGCTGCGGGAAACGCGCATTTTGGAAAAAATTCCCAGCTCCGATCGGGTAATTTGGAGCAAAAAATGTACTCGGTGTGCTCACACAAGTGCACCACTGCGTCGCTCGAGCACCCAGAGGTCGACGACGAGGACAGCGCACTCCCATCACGGCGATTCCCCGGAGAAAATAGTTCCTTCCCAGCCATTTACTAGAGCCAGCTGGGCAAACCTTATCCGTCACGTGCCAACTCGTGTATTCACACCGCATCGCGTCGCGTCTCGTCAAACCACAAAGGATGCGGATAGAGGAACTCATCATTGAAGGCAGGGAACACACGCCCAGGAGATATACCGACTAATGTCTCGACAGGATTCAAGTCGTACCCTGTACGCACTCAGATTACGGGATGGGATCCGTCGTTCAATGCCATCACGGGTCTCAATGGATCTGGCAAGTCCAACATCCTCGACGCCATATGTTTCGTGCTTGGGATCACGAATATGACACAGGTGCGTGCGCAGTTCATTGGATCCCCCTGTGATGGTCATACTCTTTCAGATGCGTGCACAAAATCAACAAGACCTCATCTACAAGCGAGGCCAAGCAGGCGTCACCAAAGCGAGCGTCACCATCGTCTTCGACAACTCCGATCGTGAACGGAGCCCAGTGGGGGTGGAGCACCTCAAGCAAATCACTGTCACTCGTCAGGTTCGTTATTAGGTTCGTAACTATACCTAACTGACGATCTAGCCTCTCGTAGATCGCGCTTCCCAACATATCCAAGTACCTCCTCAACGGCCACAAGTCTACCCAACAAAGTATCCAGAACCTCTTCCAGAGCGTCCAGCTTAATATCAACAATCCCAACTTCCTCATCATGCAGGGCCGCATTACCAAGGTGCATTTCTATATCCCCCTTCCTTACACATCACTCTTACATACGCTCCTCAGGTCCTCAACATGCGCCCACAAGAGATCCTCGGCATGGTCGAGGAGGCTGCCGGCACCCGCATGTTTGAAGATCGCAAGGACAAGGCAAAGAAAACCATGTCCAAGAAAGATAAACGGGTGCAAGAGCTTAGGTCTATTCTCGCAGAAGAGATCACCCCAAAACTCGACAACCTGCGTGCAGAGAAGCAGCAGTTCCTCGCTTGGCAGAAGGAGCGCGCTGAGCTGGAGCGCATAGGGCGTGTACTCAGGGCGTATGAGTGGACAATGGCCACAAGACGCGTCCAAACTGTGGACGACGAGATTGAGCAAAAGAAAGCGGAGCACGCCGGGCTGGACAAGTCAAAGAAGAAGCTGTTGAAGGACCTCAAACTTGCGGAGAAGGAGCACGAGGACGTCAAGGCAAGGCGCGAGGCTGAGCTACGGAAGGGTGGAAAGCTAAAGAAGCTGGAGGAGGAAGTTGCCGAACTCGAGAAGGAGCTCGTCAAGTTCCAGACTCAGGTTGATCTTGCGAATGGGAACATCGCCGACGAGAAGAAGAGTATAGCAAATGACCAAGAACAACTTCAGGAACTACAGGCGGCATTGGAGGAGAAACGGGCCCAGGTAAAGTCTGTTGAGGAGGCATACCAAGAGGTGAAGAAGAAGTCCGACGCTACGCAGGCGGCGCTGTCTAACTCGGAGGAGCTGTTGCAAAGCCTGCTTACCGGCCTCTCGTCCTCGAACACAAACAACTCAGGTGGCGGGTACATGGGTCAGCTGGCAGATGCAAAAGCCCGTCAGGCACAAGGATCTGTAGAGGAAGAGCAGAACCGCATGAAGCTCTCGATGAACGAAAAGGAGCTCAGAGCAACTGAGGCAAAACGGAAAGAGTTAGAGAAAGACGCACACCAGGGCCAGCGCAACCTCGCCAACATGAAGGCTCACGTGAACAAGCTCAAGCAGCAGCTTGCAGCTTGCGGATGGAGCGCGGAACAGCAACAGGCGAGCGAGACTGACCTTCGCTCGGCGAGAGAACAAGCACGCCAGCTGACAGAAGTGAGTGTAAATGTCTGATTTGTATGACGAAACTGCCAACTTCTCCCTCATAGGAGCGCGACATGGTAAAGCAACGCCTCTCGTCTCTCTCGTTTGACTACACACCGCCCCACGCTAACTTTGACCGATCCAAAGTCAAGGGGCTCGTTGCGACTTTAACGTCGATCCCACCCGAACATCTGAACAAGGCAACGGCGTTGGAAATCGCGGCAGGTTCCAAGCTGTACAATGTCGTCGTGGAGGACGAACGTGTCGGCAAAGAACTCCTCCAGCATGGAAAGCTCAAGAAACGCGTGACGATCATCCCTCTGAACAAAATCAATGCATTTACGTTGTCTGCACAAGTGTGTTGGCGTCCTCGTCCTTCTTCCTCGCCCGTCTCACCTCTCATCACAGAAACTCGCCCATGTCTCTCAACTTTCAGCGGACAAGGCCCATCCCGCCCTCTCCCTCATCGGTTACCCTCATGAAGTAGCCCGCGCCATGTCCTATGTGTTTGGCGACACCATTGTCTGCGCGGACGCTCAGACGGCCAATGCGGTCACCTTTGGTGCCAAGGTTCGCTCCGTCACGCTTGCGGGGGACCAGTACGATCCCTCTGGCACACTGAGCGGCGGTGCGGCACCGAGTGGGAACGGGGTTTTGACGCGCGTGCAGGAGCTGGTAGAGGCAGAGAGGAAGGCTGGGGAGGCGCAGGGCCGTCTAAGAGAACTAGAGAGGGGGGAGGAGGCAGGGAGGGAAAGGAGAGAGAAGTGGAGGGCCCTGCAACGTGAGCTGGAGATCAAAGAGCACGAGACAAAACTGGTGGAGGATCAGATTGGAGGGAGCGATGCCGCGAGGGTGGGTACCATCTCCTCTCTCTGAAAGAAAGATGGCATTTTCATGACCCGTAGCTTGACTCGGATATTGAGAATCTCAAGAACACCATTGTGGAGTTGCAAAATACCGTCAAGGCCGCGGTAGAAAAGCAGAAGGCAGCAGAGGATGATGTGAAGAAATTCGAGAAGGACATGCACGAGTTCAAGAATAACAAAGAGGGCAAGATCACCGAGCTTAAGGTGACAATCTTTCTTTTGCTGGTCCTTGGGGTGGATTGCTCATTAGGAATATAGGGCGAGATCTCAAAGCAAAAGAATGCGCTACAGAAACAATCGGTCGTCGTCAAGACCCGACAAAAGGAGCACCAGACGGCCGTCCTCGAGTTCGGTGAGCCACCACTCTTTCCTCGGATGATCTCATTTACTTATCATCTTTGCGATAACTCTTACAGAACAAATGGAAAAAGATATCACAAGTGCCGAGGAGTCGATCACGCAGGCAAACGCACACATAGATAAACTGCAAAGGGATGTAAACAAGTTGCTGGGGAAAGTCAAGGAAATCGAAGTGTGTTTCCCTTACGTCTGTCGATGTTATATTTTTTATTTTACCGTATACATGTATAGGCCAAACATGCACGCTCCACTGCCCTCCTCAACGCCGAAAGAGCAACCCTCACAGAATTCGACACAAAACTACAATCCCTGGAAGAGTCCATGCGCGCGTTCAAGGATGGTGTGTCCGACGCAGAGTTTGCTATGAAGAAAATCGACCTTGATGTCACGCAACTGGAGAAGGAAAAGGTAGCTCAGGCCGGTTTTGTTGAGAGGTTGGAGAAGGGATATGAGTGGATCAGAGAGGAGTGTGGGTGAGTGATCGGTCAGCTACCTAATTTTCATCGAGGCTAAATGTATGCATATGCAGGTCATTCGGCAAGCCAGGGACGCAGTATGATTTCGCCCAACTTGACATCGATGCGCTTCAAACAAAGGCAGGTGAGTTGGAGGAAAAACAGAGGGGTACGAAGAAGAAGGTGAATCCCAAGGTCATGAACATGATCGACACGTATGTAAAACACGCTCTGAGTGGTTCTTTGTATTCTCAACGATGCGTTTTTTCTCAGGGTGGAAAAGAAAGAGACAGAAGTGAACAAGATGCTTACAACTGTCTTGAAGGACAAGGAAAAGATTGAGGCGACGATAGAGGAGCTCGACCGATACAAACGGGACGCCCTTGAGAAGACGTGGGAGAAGGTTGACGGGTATGTGTCTTTTATCATGTACAACATACCGATATCTCGTTTACTATTGGTGTGTGCGTGTCATCTAGTGATTTTGGCGGGATATTTGCGGAACTACTACCGGGCAACTTTGCGAAACTACAGCCACCGGAGGGTCAAGATCTGATGAATGGCTTAGAGGTGAAGGTCCGACTTGGGAGCGTATGGAAGCAAAGTTTGACCGAGCTGAGTGGGGGACAACGGTGTGTATTCATAGACTTACCAGGTCATGTGGATATACTGATGCGTGGGTGCAGGTCACTGATTGCGCTATCATTGATTATGGCGCTTTTGCAGTTCAAGCCCGCACCCATGTACATTCTGGATGAAATCGATGCGGCTCTTGATCTGTCACATACGCAGCATATTGGGCAGCTTTTCCGGACACGGTTCAAGGGGGCGCAGTTTATCGTTGTGTCGCTGAAGGAGGGGCTGTTTACGAATGCGAATGTGCTGTTCAGGACCAGGTTTAGGGATGGGACGTCGATTGTGGAACGGACTGCGGATCGGTCAGGGTCGGCGTTGTACAACGGGAGTGGACAAGATGGAGAAGGTCACGATGAAGGGACACGGAGAGGGGCCAGGCGGAGATGAGTACGCTGTATTAGAGTTGCACTGTATATTATGGATCATTGGTGTACACTAGTTTGAAGAGTGCGCTTGATCTCGGGGTCGTGTGGCAGCTTCAAGCCAGCATGGAGGAACAAGTCGAGACAGGATGCTTCGGCCTTGTCCGAAGCCAGGGCCTTGTGCACACAGGCAAGTGGCGGTCTAAGCTTGACCTAAAACATAAACCCAGCTATCACTACAAGCCGAAGATGGGCAGTAAGAGTAAGGCATGTATTCGTTCATGAAGATAATGCTCAGCAGTAATCCAGAATCCCACAAAGCAACTGTACCACAGAAATCTAGTGAGTACAAGCGTGGCTGCAATGCACAAATCTTGATCGGCAAGGTGTATCTGGCCTTTAGAACTCAAGAGGGATCCTGGTATCCCCAAACTCCCTGATCTCAAACTCCGGAATGCGGAAAAGCAGAAGGCTCATGCGGTACGCTGTAATCTCGATGCTGCAGTAGCATGATGTCATTTTGATTTTTTTATCTTCGTCGACAGGCACATCTATCTGCTCTCTCAGACACTGACGCAATGATGGCCTCCGAGCCTACATTATCCTCGCTAGCAATGCTCGCGTCTGCAGCGGAGAAAGAACACGTCAATTTTGAATCCAGTGGCTCCAGATCCACCGAAAAGACGAAAGAACAACTCCGGAGATATTATGTGCGGGAACTATATAAAGTCATAGATGAAAGCGACATAATAATTCACGTCCTCGATGCCCGCGATCCCGAAGGATGTCGGAGTCGGCTTGTGGAAGAAGAGGTCAGGAGGCGGGAAAGTGAGGGAAAAAAACTTGTCTTTGTACTGAATAAAATAGGTGCGACGTTCGCTTTAAATCGATCTCGACTTCTCACTACGTTGCAGATCTCGTACCCAGAGAAAATGCTCAGCAGTGGCTACGATATCTACGGCACTCGACACCCACTCTTCCCTTTCGTTCCGCGTCATCTAATGAGAGGTCTCATTTATCATCTTCCACCGCTCCGTCTCTCCTACGGCTCCTCAAAGCCTATAAACCCGCGTCGCAAAGTATTACGGTTGGCGTCGTTGGCTTCCCAAACGTTGGTAAGAGTAGTCTTATCAACTCCCTCAAGCGCTCCAAAGTCTGTCGTTTTGCTATACGTTCGTCATACGACTTAACGTCTATTCTTAGGTTTGCGCAGTCGCAGCGCAAGCTGGACACACGAAAACGGTCCAAACGGTCCAGCTTGAGCGTGGGATCAAGATTATCGACTCCCCTGGTGTGGTATTTGACGAGGAGGACCTTGAATCGAACTTAGGCCAGCGACAAAAAGGAAGTATATTACTCCGAAACGTAATCAAGGTCGAGGATATCGAGGATCCCATAGCAATCGGTGGGTCATTGTCGTGTTTATGGCTATCTTTTAATCTAGTTTCCACCTAGTGGAGGTCATCCTTGCGCGAACCGCAGCCGAGACATTGCGGAAGATCTATAACCTTCCGGAATTCTCTTCCACGCTAGAGTTCCTAACAATGTTTGCCTTAAGTGGTGGGCGACTACTCAAGGTAAGAGGTAGGGGCATACTGCCATTATATACAAGCGCTCAACACATAACTAGGGCGGAACCCCTAATCTTCTGTCCGCCGCTCGCCAAGTCCTCATGGATTGGAATCACCAAAAAATACCCTATTACTCAACGCCGCCCGCGGTGCATCCGTCCTCCATTCCCTCGACAGTTACAAATGCTAGCAGTGAGCACATATCTCCGGGTGCAGAGAACGTCGGGAAAGCACAAATTGTGTCGGGATTCTCCAAACCATTCGAATTAGCGGGCCTTTTCGGAGCTGCTGATGCAGGCGCCTTTGGTAACGAACCAAACACAGAGGAAATGGACGTGGCGGGGGTTGTGGCAGCTCCCGAAGCATCCGAGATGATCATTGATGAGGCTACGGCTACGTGGATCCCTCAGAAGAGGGGGCGATCACCATCTTGTGGAAGTGAACAGGCTCCTGCGCAGACCCAAAGGCAGACTTTTGATGCTCCAGCAACACGCATGCCAAAGCGGTTTAGGCGAGCCAAGGACTTGTCTGCATACGAAGAAGCTGCTTCACGAAGCCATCCATTGAACAGGAAGACACTAAAGAAAGACGCCAGGCGGGCGAGACGAGCAGCTGCGAAGTTGCAGAGCTGTATGCGACAGGCTTCCGGCATGGAAGTTGATAACCTAGGGGAGACGTTTATTGCTGGAGTGGGGACCAATACGGAGATGTTGCATCTATAACTTGGGAAGCTCATATTATGTTTTAAGTGTGACGAAACTTCCGACGAATTACAGATGGAATTAACGAAATAGTCGAAACACAATGCTCCGTACAAACTCCATATCCTAACATGCACCACAGATCTAAACGATGGTCAGTGTATTAACTTCACCTTTCAACACACCAGCAGAATCCGTAGGACGAGCGATAATATGACAAAACGATGCAACCCTCCGATATTCCTTGTGAGGTAGTTCCATTAATAGCAGTGCGCTGAACGACTGTTCCAGCCGCATGAGCCGTTGGTGAGTCGAGACATCATCATTATTGACAGCAGGATGAAGCAAGTTGGGGTGCCATGGTCGTATCAGGACATATGGGACTCCTTTCGCCGCATCTTCGAGCCTCTCCGACAGCGCAATATTAATGGAAGCCAGGCCCACTGCCTGAATTTGGTGGACGTAAGTCGCAGTACTGGTATCCACTCGGGTCAGAGTCATAGCTTTGATGCGGTGGACAATACACGGAAGAATTAGTCTGAAGTTAAGGAATTTGGCCAGTGGCAGGTTGGAAAGAGCATGATGCATTTTGCGTGCAGATCTGAGAAAGAAAAGTTTGCGAATTCTACGCGTGGAAGATGGTGTTATGAGGTCAGGCAGAGACGGAGGAAGAATTTGGTATGGAGTGATGGTGGCAGGGAAGCAGCTATGAAACACCGATGATTGCCCGACCCCGACCCAATCTAGGATTGATGTGTCTCCAGACTTTGAGATCACCTCCGCGAGCAGGCGCCCGAGAGCATTCTCCGCAGATTCACCATATAGGACAGGAATGTGGAGACTGAAGACTCCCAGAAGCGAATAGGCTATGTCTTCTGGCCGAGTGGTACAACGTGTGGATGCCCACTGAAGCCTCGATCGTGCATCATCCACGCCCGGATGGAAATCAGTGAGATATCGTGAGGTGATGCCCGTCGCCTGTTCCAATTCGCCAAGTATAACGCTATCCTCCTTGTGATTCGAGGAACTTCCCCGGTAAAGCAACCAATCTCGAGTGAAGAACAGCATGGTACGGGGCGCCAACAGCTCCTGAAGGGTCCAGCCACGCTTAAACCACACACTACTGGTCAACCCGCCGCCCGTATCTGAGACATCAGCAAGGTGGACCATAGTGAGAGCCGAGAGCCGGTACCATGAAAACATGGAGCCTATCGCCTCCTGGAGTTCTGCGCTGCTTTCTTTGTCAATGCAGCACGTATCACTCCAAGCCCACAAGTATCCATGTTGGCCACATGCAAGACAGAAGGACTGCAACTTCGAGATACCATCGGTGGGATCCAAGTCATAGGATATTCGCCCATCAATGTCACGTAAAGTGGTTCGAATTTTCCCCACCGATGGGACAGTGTGACATACCGGAAATAGGTAGACACTACTTCGTGGATACGAGCGGCTTGGACGAGGTCATCCATCTCTGAGGTCGATGAAAGTAGCTGGCTGTATTCTCCGCTCTTCTCAAACTGTGTGATCTGTGAGTCTCTGTCACATAGCTTTCCAGTACGGGTGTCCAGCAATCGAGGGGGACATCCCTTCAGGACGTCCGAAACAATGTCTCTGATCAAGCATTTGAACCGTGAACCAGAAGTCATACCAGTGGAATGTGCTGGCAGAGTACTGGCACCTCGCCCTTTGATTTTCAGCTGACGATAATTAAAGAGACTGTTGAGAGACTCTGCATGGTCAGGATGACCCTGGGGACGCAGCGCCAATGCTGCTTGTTCGAACTTGATGGCATCGTCCAGATCGGTCGATATGGCTAGCTTGGTGAACCTCTCCGATAGATACCGGGCAAGGTCGTGCAAATGTCGCGCACTCCCAGATGGACAGACCTTTAACACTTCCTGATACAGGATAACGGCTTCATCTACATCAGCAACGGCGCCCTGTTGTTGGTACCTGCACCGAAGGAAAGCAGCGAGGGTCGTAAGAGACATTACATGATCGGGGTGACCAGTGGGGAAGAGCTTCAATGCAGCGCGTGCAATGGCCACAATCTCATCCATAACTGGGGCAAGACCTCCATCATCGACCAGGTCTTTAACATAACCCAGAAGTTTGTGGAGGGATATGGCATGATCAGGATGTGCCTCTTGAACGTCTGAAGTATTTTCAAGTTTGCAGAACCTACTGTGAAGGTCGGTAACAAGGTCATGAAGGTATGTAGCACGGCGAGGATTGCCGGGTTCGCAAGGTGCCAATGCAGAGCGCCCAAGTGAGATAGATTCATCCAAATCGGCTGCCATGTCATGGCTCTGAATTCGCTTTCGGACCAGAAGACGCAGTTTGTCAATAGACTTCGTGTGCTCATGATGGCCCTGTGGATGGAGGTCCAATATAGCTCGGCGGAGGGAGATAAGCTCGTCCAAGTCTGCTGCAGCCTCCAGCTTCTCAAATCGGGAGCTAAGGCAGTTCGAAAGCTGGTCGAGCGATATTAGACGAGCAGAATGACCCGACGGACGGAGGTCCAACGCTAATCGATGCAGCGAAACTGCCTCATTGAGATCATCATTTGCACCGAACTTCAGGAACCTCTTCCTCAAGTAAATTGCAAGGGTGTAGAGCATCAAGGCTCGATCGGAGTGGCCTGGGGAACAGAGCTCTAATGCAGCTCGACCGAGTGTGATGGCCCCCTCCAGGTCTGCTATGGTACCCAGTTTGTCGTACCGGTTGCTGAAGCAAAGTGCGAGACTATGAAGTGAGTCCGACCGATTGAAAAGACCCGTCGGACGGGGGCCAGATGCTGATCGATGCAACGAAATTGCCTCATCGAGACCACCATTCGTACCCAATTCCAGGAACTTCCGCCTCATGTCATTTGCAAGGTTGTTCAGAGTCCTGGCACGACCAGAGTGGCCGGGGGAGCGGAGCTCCAATGCAGCTCGACCGAGTGTGATGGCCTCCTCCAAGTCTGCTATGGTACCCTTTTTGTCATACCGGTCGCTGAAGCAAAGTGCGAGACTATGGAGTGAGTCCGACCGATTGGAATGGTCCGCCGGACAGAGGTCCAGCGCCGATTGATGGAGTGAAATTGCCTCATCGAGACCACTATTTGCACCAAATTTCAGGAACCTCTTCCTCAGGTAAATTGCGAGGGTGTAGAGCATCAAAGCTCGATCAGAGTGGTCCGGGGAACAGAGCTCTAATGCAGCTCGACCGAGTATGATGGCCTCCTCCAAGTCTGCTATGGCACCCTGTTTGTCGTACCGGTCGCTGAAGCAAAGTGCGAGACTATGGAGAAAGTGCAACTGATCGGAATGACCCATTCGATAGAGGTCCAACACTGATTGATGGAGCAAAATTGCCTCATCGAGATCACCATTTGCACCGAATTTCAGGAACCTCTTCCTCAGGGTACATGCAAGGTCGTAAAGCATCAAGGCTCGATCAGAGTGGTCTGGGGAACAGAGTTCCAATGCAGCTCGACCGAGTGTGATGGCCTCTTCCAAGTCTGCTATGGTACCCTGTTTGTCGTACCGGTCGCTGAAGCAAAGTGCGAGACTATGGAGTGAGGCGGACCGATCGGAATGACCCGCGGGACGGAGGTCCAACGCTGATTGATGGAGCGAAATTGCCTCATCGACATCACCACTTGCACCGAATTTCAGGAACCTGTTCCTCAGGTAAATTGCGAGGGTGTAGAACATCAAGGCTCGATCAGAGTGGCCTGGGGAACAGAGCTCTAATGCAGCTCGACCAAGTGTGATGGTCTCCTCCAAGTCTGCTATGGTACCTTGTTTGTCCAATAGTGAGCCTTGCCTCGAAGAAGTGTAGATCACATGCTCCATAGACGCGTACACACCGCCAAACAACGAGGTCGTTTCTCTCCTGACTCCTGAGCTGCCCCCCGGATGCGAGTCACCCCATGGCGCTGGAACTATATTATGTAGTCAGGCTTCTCCCTGTAGCGGATGGACCACAATACCTTACTTGGGTGGCGTGCCATGATAGCATGACCTGATCAGAGCCATTGACAGTGTGGACCGACTTTCTAAAGATTGAAGGCTTTATGTAACAGTAGATATCAAATCACGGAGTGGTGGATGCGAGGAAAAGGAGCGTCAGAGCTCGAGTGTGCGACGAGCGGCTTTGCTTGAGGTGGAGTACCAAACAGGATTTGTACTCGTGACGCACTGGGAAAATCATTTACACGCTGTTCCATAAAAGCACGACTGTATCTGCTTCCCTCCCGTCCGCTCCAACCAACTCCCGAAGGACCTCTGATTGGCATGACAACCAAGACAATTGCGGCATCGGAGTTATGTACTGGAAACGGCAGATTCACGTCTATGCGTTTCGAGTTTCAGAACCGGGAGATGATACTTGTGTACCAGTAGGTCACGCGATACCGATAACCTAGGATAGCGTGTGTATACAAGACAATGCAATGCTTATGGGTGTGTGGACTACTTTAGGACTTGGGCGAAAAACCGAAGGTTTTTCCGGTGCGAAACTGGACCCGAACCTGTCGGGGAGAGCGAGCTGTGAGGGCGGGTTGGGCACCGAAACAGCTAAGCTCGAACGGACAGGAGTCGAGTGACGCAGCGTCGGACGAATCCAGGCTGAACAATGCGATTCGTGTGTAGCCTGTAAGAGGGTGAGGAGGGTGGGTGTGAAAAACACAAGGAAAGTGGTTGCGAGAGTACTACTAGCGGTACTACAGACTGCTTGCTGGTGAAGGGAGCGGAAGGCAAGGAGAGATAACTCCGCTTCCGCTTCTCACGCATAGACTCAATCCTACGTCGCTCTCGTACCTCGTCTTACGTAGGCCGCCAGCAAGTTACTCTTCAGCAAGTGATGGCATACGATGGCCTTTTCTATCCACCGGCGCTTCAACAATACCACTACGCACCACAGACGCACATTGCGCTTTTGCAAGGTCGCCGCCTATACCTATACTGGGTAGTTACTTTGTACTTTCCAATTGGAAGGTGGCCATTACGACCTAGTGCTTTCGAAAGCGCACGGTGAACAAAGAATGCTCTCAATTCGATGAAGCACTCGTGATGACTTTCCTGATAAACGCGATTATAATACTGGGACCTCCCGGGACCAACAATCGCCGATAACATGGCAGAAGCATGTTGTTTCAAAAATTCACCCTTGTCTATGTCACTTCCCCAACCCTCTACAGTACGGTCATTTGGCATGTTTATCGGAAACGAATGGTATGTACCCGTCGTAGTACGGGGCGACGGTTCTTCCATTGGCCACGGTCTCCGAATGCTCAGTGTAGGTTTCTTCTCCCGAGGGCTCCCGAGAACATCAGAGACGCATGACGGGAATAGCTATCTGATCGCCTCGCCCACAGCATTCTTCGGTGTCACTATAAAGCGCACCCCTGTCTCACCATAGTTCCCTCTCATCTGGTCTGCAGCCATGGTTGCAACCAAACGCGCTTGCAGGTTCTTCTCCATCCGATCGACATGCACACTCTTCATCGTCTGCGTCATCTTCTCCACTCTTCGCTCGCTCTCTATCTACCCCATCCTACCAAGTACGCATGTCCAGGTATTCTCCGTTGTAGATATCTCCTCTCCCCTCAGCCAGACGCTACAACGTAATTCTACTCAGCGTCGCTCCCATCTACTGGAGGAGCACACGTACGCAACCAATGGTTTGCTATTCGTAAACCCAAACGGCCCCCATCCCATCTTCGAGTTGATTCGCAAGGCAAAGCAGGAATGGAACACGAAAATCAAGCGCGCCAGCAAGACGCTGGACGACGCCATCATGGAATATAAGCGGCGTTACAAGCGCGCTCCCCCACTTGGCTTTGATAAATGGTAAGTTCCAGCGCTTTCAATGACATTACACTAGATTCATGACTGTGATATCGGGAAAGGTGGAACTACACAGTGAAGCATAACGTCCAGCTCCCCGATGAATATGATGAAATATATCAGGATCTCGAACCCTTCTGGGGTATCGATCCGGAAGATCTAGCACACGTCCAGGATAAGCTCGAGAAAGGGTTTGACATCATCACAGTTGCAAAGACTCCATCGAGTCCAGGATTTGAGATAGTGGATACGACCATCCGTGGAGATCCTGCGAGCCATTTTCAGAGGATCAACGATATCTTGGATCTCATTAGTGATATCGAACATGAACTTCCTCCGATGCGCATTTCATTCTCGCATCATGATAATCCCAACATGCTCTCGGACTGGAGAATAAGAAACATGGCACTGGAAGCCGCCAGGAATGGGAAAAGTGCGAGCTATTACTTCGCCTTTGTCGAAGAAACCCTAACGAGTTAAACGCAGCCGTCAAGCAAGAGAACTTTCCTCCAATCCATAAAGTAGGTTGGATCGAAGCTTGCCCCCCGACCTCCCCTGCGCGTCAGAACATACCCCTGCTCCCCCCGACATCTCTGCACACTGAACTCTCGTTCGCACAATTACTCAACACGTCTTCGCCGAAATCTTTCATTGCCACGCATCGTGCTACGATGGATCCGTGCATGCACCCTGAGCTTCTGGTGACCCATGGTCAATTCCTCTCATATAACAAAGGCCCTTATCCGCAACGTTCGCTGATGCCTCGATTCTCGCTATGCAAGACGTCGCTCCACCACGACATTCGCCCACCGGTCCCTTATGGCTGGGTATCTCATATAGATTTAGAGTCGAAGGGGGACCTTCCGTGGGCGCAGAAAGTCGACGAGAGGTTGAATTGGAGGGGAAGTACAACAGGTTTGTTTGCCTCACCTGAGAAGGCATGGAGGCACGCCCATCGATCTCGACTTGTTTCACTTGCAAATGCCATCGAGGGTAACTTGACAATCCTTTCTGTGCCGAAGGACGAGTGGGAGATGGTTGGCGAACCGGAGGATACTAGGGCGGCAAGAGTGAATCCTGCTTGGATGGACGTCGCATTTGTTGGGAAGCCGATTACTTGCGATGATGCACGGGGAACGTGTAAGGAAATGGGGGAGACATGGGAGTTCAGGCGGACGCAGAAACGGAAGGAAGAGGGCAGGTACAAGTTCATATTTGATGTGAGTACTCCCACGAGCGTGAGGGTCATATTAGGGTAACCCAAGAGATAGGTCGATGGTAACGGGTGGTCAGGGCGGTTTCAACGTCTGATTACCAGTAACTCTCTTATTTTCAAAGCCACGATCTACCCTGAATGGTCAGTCATTCTTCATTCCACCTTAGGGACTCTCGACCTGACCTCCTCGATCATATAGGTACAGCTCTCGCATAGCTCCCTGGGTACACTATGTGCCCATCCAAATATCTTATGCAGACCTATACGACGCGCTTGCCTTCTTTCGCACACATGACGACTTGGCAGAGCGCATTGCGACACAGGGAAAGCAGTGGAGTCAGAATTTCTGGAGGAAAGAAGATATGGCGGCTTACCTATATCGGTGAGTTTGAATGTTCTATAGACGCTCGTATGCGGCGTTGTGCCGATCTTGTGGTTTTGGGGTAGAGTACTGATCTTAGTAATTGACCATCCAGGTTACTGTTAGAGTACGCAAGAGTGACAAGTGTTGATCGTGATGCTATGTCTTACAAGGGATCAGGAGTATATGAGGACAGTTATGACGATGAGGATCTATTATGATTTATTGTTTGCTCTTCCCGAAATCTTCTGCCTTGGGCCAAACTTTGTGTTAGTAGACTCTAGGAGCCGTCTGAGTTGTGTATGGACAGGGGATTTGACTCGTTTCAATATGTATGTGACCGAGGTCTAAGATCCACCTCTAGATTGAACGAACCCCGCTCTCAGATCACTATAAGCGGCACCAAATATCGGGGTGATGCACATACATAATGTCACACATACACATACTCTGGTCCATTGGGACAGTCGCCACAGTACTAGAAAGCCGAAATAATAACATTGACTGCTAAATGTCACCATGCACGGTCACTGTAACCTATCCTCTTCATTCAATGTCGGGAACAGCTCGCTTCAGGAATACGCCTGGGTGGATCGCGTTCATCGTAAACATTGCAAGGGTAATCATGGCACCATCAAAGACGTCTGTTGCACAGAAACAGTCTAGCAAAACCCGGTAACTGAAAAACACTGAGCACGCACTGAAGTAGACTTGGGTGGAGATAATATGACCTCTCCAGCCATTCGCCAATTCGATGGTGCGGTATACTGACCTGTTTAATTTATTAGTGTGTGCGGTGCACGAACGTAGAAATTAAACTAACCGGAAGAAGAGAAAAACTGCCTCGCAGAAGAGACTGAAGGCCAAGATCTTCATCGTATTCCACTCACGGAGCTTAGCATCTCGCTGCTTCTTACTCACGGGTGTCACATGCTTTCGTACAGGAGAGTCCCTGAGGAAGCGCACGCAAAATTCTGCAGCGCAAATAACGTAGAGTGTCATAGAAACTAGTTGCGCAAGTCATCATCCTGCTTCAGCAGAGACTGTTGAAGTGTCAATTACACATTTGAACTGCAACACCGCCCAGCATAATGTAACCTCCCTGTAAAAGCATGAAAAACATAAGAAGCAACAATTCATGAAAGAGAATCCCACCCACATCGTCTGGATTTCTGTACGTGTTGACTTCTTCCGCAGCACGGCCACCACCGATTGCTTGTATCACCAAACATACTGAATCCTAGGCTCCCGCAGGACCGAGTAAGAAAAGCGTTGAGCTATCGTCGATATACTTACGAAGAAGAGGAAGACAATAGCGTCTGAATATATCGGTCAGATATAAAAAAACAGTAGTGTAGGTAGCAAGCATACAAAGCTTCGGTGACAAGCGGCTGTATTGAGGACCTAGTCGGCCAATGATTATCCCCAAAGTAAGAAAGTTTGCCGCTATGAAGGGAGTGGGTGCTAGAATTGTTCCGACCAACCTCCGAAGTGTCAAAAAATTCTCGAAAAATAAAAATAAAAAGAATCTCACTGCATTTCGAAGGGGATGAGTAATTCCGGACTAAAGCTTGACCATAGTCGGGCACTCCATCCAAAAACCTCCAGGATACCCGCGAAGACAGCAGTAGGTAGCAGCCACCACATGCGGAACTTGATGGCTTGCCAAAGGTGGAGCACTGAACAACGCAGTAAGAAGGCGGCAACATTGCGAATTCCTTTGCTTACCTGTAGAGACACCGAAAAGCGAAACATACTGGGCAAAACAGACGGGTACTAGGTCATGATCCACGAGGGCCAAAACCGAGGGGAAACGAACCAGGACACATATCCACCTTGTAGGAACATAATTATATGGCCCGAAGTTCATAAAATATCCAGGCAGGGGGGGCGAAGTTGTATTACTGGCTGTAACATGCCGTTAACAGCCAGACTGCACATGTATCAGGGGTACATACAGCCTGGGTCGAACATGGTTAGAGAACTTCAGCTGTATGGGTAATAATGCACAAGAGACAAGAGAGCTTTTATTTTGGAACAGTGCCCCGCGATCCACATCTACATATGGGAGGTGGACGCCTGAAACGTTAAGCATGATAATTGGATAGCCCAGAATACCATTGAGCCATTGGCCGTGGTTTGCGCGGAAATCAAGGGTCGCATGGAGGTACGTGGCATCACCGAAAGAGCATCGCAGCAAGGCAAATTCTAATATGTATCAGCCAATGTTTACGAGAACCCTGACACGGTGACTTGGTGCAGCAAGTTGCGGCAATGGCCACTTGGACGAGGTCCAACGACTGTTCTATTTCAAATACTTACTATCGGATTATAATTTGAAACGGTATGCTGCCACGCAACATCCAAGAATCAAGCCAGCGCACAAGGGTGGGTACACCTACCATGCGTCAATGTGTAGTCCGTTTGTCGCTCTCAGTGCGACTGCTCCAGGCCTCGACTATTACGCTGGCCTTGGCGCATGGATTGAAATTGAAGACCGCGCCAGGCAAACCGAAAGCGCCGGTTGAACTGGGCCACACCGGCTATAAGCCCATAGATAAGGTCACTGGACGTGAAAAATGTGAGCGACTCGATCCATGAATATCGTATTTTCGACGACCGCCTGGGCTCTGATGTCACATGTTTTGCTTTCAGCGGCTGTAGTGGCGATTGGCTTGTTTCTGTAAACAAGGGCCCTGCCTCCACGGCACTATTTTCTAGCTTGATAGTAGGCAGTTAATTTATTAAGCGGCTCAGCCTCGCGGATCTTTGATCATCCAAGGTGCCATTCATCAATGTTGTGAGGTACAGATCCTACAACCAGTAGTAGTTAGGAGGAAGAACGACATACTCGATGCACAGGAAGTGCCACTGAGGGGAAGCTCGTTTAATGCGCGAGCGGCAGCATGAGAACGCGTCAAACGCGTTAGATGTCTACATAGACGGTTCGTAGGAGTATCGCAGCGTCAAGGTATTCGGGGTCCCAGGTAGTGAAGTTGCTATGCGAACCCCCGAATAAGGTGGAGGGGACGACACGTGTTGATTCGTCGAACAACGGATATGTGCACGATGGTGCTGTCAGGATGCATTGACGATACATGTCAGCGATCAGACGAGACGGCGGCGTCACAGGCTATGGAATTTGGAGGTGCAGACCACTCGAATGAGTCCGAAGAGTGGCCACTTTGATGGCCTCGATGGTACCACGAATTGTCACAGGGCGTGGCGTTGGAGGAACGAGAACGCGAGATAGCGTTGTGGTCGGAGTAGGCGCATACGACAAGGAACTGCGAGAGCTACGAGATGGTGTGCAAAGGAGGAGTCACTTCGGGAGTCCAAACACGTCGAGGACATGAACGACGTGCAGTGGCCCATATGGCAGCGAATGCAAATCCAGTGAGCTGTGTGGAGAAAATGTCACCCCCAAAACATTATATAAACAAATTTATGATTGAGGGTGTTTCTGAGCTTTGAAGCGTCCCCCTGTCTCGCCATGATTCCCTCCCATCTGGTCTGCAGGCATGGTTGCTACCAAGCGTGCTTGTAGGTTCTTCTCCCTCCGATCGACGTACATATTCCTCATCGTCTCCCTCATCGTGTCCACTCTTTACTTGTTCTCAATCTACTCCAACCCACATGTCCAGGTATCGTCCTCCGCTATGGATGTCTCCTTCCTCTCAACCGACTGCTAACAACATGGTTCCATTCAGCAGCGATCCCATGAATTGGAGGAGCACATGTATGCAACTAATGGTTTGCTATTTGTAAACCCGAATGGCCCACATCCTATCTTCGAGTTGATGCACAAGGCAGAACGAGAATGGGAAACGAAAATCAAGCGTGCTAGCAAGACGCTGGATGAGGCTATCGTGGAATACAAGCGGCGTTACAAGCGCTCTCCCCCACTTGGTTTTGATAAGTGGTAAGTTCCAGCGCTTTTGATTCCATCACACCAGATTTTTTTACCCACGATACCGGTCGGAAAGGTGGGACTACAGTGTGAAACATAACGTCCAGCTCCCCGATGAATACGATGAGATCTATTACGACCTCGAGCCTTTCTGGGGCGTCGATGCGGAAGATCTGGTCCATATCCAGGATGAGCTCGAGAAGGGGTTTGACATCACCACAGTTGCAAAGACCCCATCGAGTCCAGGGTTTGAGATAGTGGATACGACTGTCCGTGGCGATCCTGCGAGCGCTTTTCAGAGGATCAACGATATCCTGGATCTCATTAGTGACATCGAACATGAACTTCCTCCGATGCGCATTTCATTCTCGCATCATGATAATCCCAACATGCTCTCGGACTGGAGAATAAGAGCCATGGTACTGGAAGCTGCGAGAATTGGGAAGAGTGCGAGCAATTACTTCGCCTTTGTCGAAGAAAAAACTAACGAGGAATTCTTGATTATACGCAGCCGTCAAGCAAGAGAACTTTCCCCCAATCCATAAAGTAGGTTGGATAGAGGCCTGCCATCCCACTTCCCCTGCGCGTCAGAACCCGCCCCTGCTCCCCCTGCCATCTCTGCACACTGAACTTTCGTTCGCGCAATTACTCAACACGTCTTCGCCGAAATCTTTCATTGCTACGCATCGTGCTACGATGGATCCGTGCATGCACCCTGAGCTTCTGGTGACCCATGGTCAATTCCTCTCACACGGCAAAGGCCCCTATCCGCAACGTTCGCTGATGCCTCAATTCTCGTTATGCAAGACGTTGCTTCACCATGATGTCCGTCCTCCCGTCCCTTATGGCTGGGTCTCTGATCTAGAGGCGAAGTGGGACCTTCCATGGGAGCAGAAAATGGACGAGAGGTTGAACTGGAGGGGGAGTACGACAGGTTTGTTTGCCTCGCCTGAAAATGCATGGAGGCACGCCCATCGATCTCGACTTGTTTCGCTTGCAAATGCAATCGAGGGCAACTTGACAATCTTTTCGGTACCGAAGAACGAGTGGGAGATGGTTGGCGAACCGGAGGAGATAAAGATCGCAAGGGTGAATCCAGCTTGGATGGATGTTGCGTTTGTCGGCAAGCCGATTGTTTGTGATGATGCACGAGGAACATGTAGGGAAATGGAGGAGGCATGGGAGTTCAGGCGATCGCACAATCGGAAGGAGGAAGGCAGGTACAAGTTCATAATCGATGTGAGTACTCGACAAACACATCATTTCAAGTGAAATGTAACCCACGATGTGGTCCACTTCCTGGGCATCCTTTGTGCCTGTAGGTCGACGGTAATGGGTGGTCGGGGCGGTTTCAACGTCTCATTACTAGTAATTCTCTCATTTTCAAAGCGACAATCTACCCCGAATGGTAAGCCGTCTTCGTTTCGCCTTGGCCGCTCTCGATGCGATCTCCTCGATCATGCAGGTACAGCTCTCGCATAGCTCCCTGGGTACACTATGTGCCCATCCAGATATCTTATGCAGACCTGTACGACACGCTTGCCTTCTTTCGTACACATGACGACTTGGCAGAGCGCATTGCGACACAAGGAAAGGAGTGGAGTCAGAACTTTTGGAGGAAAGAAGATATGGCAGCTTACCTATATCGGTAAGTCTGTATTTTCTATAGACAATATACTCTCGGATTAGTAATTGGTCATTAAACAGGCTATTACTAGAGTTTGCAAGAGTAACAAGCGTCGACCGTGATGCCATGTCTTACAGGGGATCAGTATATGAAGACAATTTCGACGATGACGATATATTGTGATTCATCATTCGTTCTTCTCAATATCTTCTACCTTGGACCGCACTTTGTATCGGGACTGTTATATGTTGATCAAGGGATTCTTCGCCTTCTCTTCACCTTCTTTGACTTGGATGACTTGGACTCATCTCAAGATGTAGTTAATATCAAGGCATCACAGTTAAGTAGGTAAATTGACTGCCACTGCATTTGTTTCGAGTTTGGTAGTACAGCCAATTTATCAGTAATAAAGGTCTAATACTTTGCTAGTCAGACTGTCAGTGACTACTATAGCTCATGGTCCCCGAGCAGCCGAACTAACCCTTTGAGATCCTCCAGTCAGCAGTGGATTGCAATCTGTGAGGTCTTTATGTGTTGTTTGTCCAAATTCCGAATCGTTTGGTTCTGCCTTTCTACCCAATCTTCTATTGAGCCCAGAGGAGCTCACTCAATGTGCCGGAGCGTGTCACAACTCCTCGAGGTGATCTAGACTCGTGGTTGGGATGATCTCGACGTCTCACTCACAAATGGGAATGCATAGTATTTGGGTCGAGTAATACGATGATCAAAATACCAAATTACGTGCCAACCACACGTAGTTCAAAGGGGCTCGTTGTAACACTCACCCGTCTCAAGAAATCGAGGTTCCACTCCGGATCTTGGTCCAACATTGGACTTCGCATTCCGCCCCTAGCCCATAACTTCTCGCCAATAAAGCCTCGGGCAGACTCAGCGACAAAGCGAGCAGTAGGATTGTGTTTCTAGAGACATTCTATTAAGTGCCAAATATCGTCGTCCAGTCCGCGTTCCTTGCAAAGATGCTGTGGTAGCCGAGGTGGGCGATTACCAGCATTAATGTTACACTCATTTAACGTGGACTTCTCTCCACCGTATATCTAGATGTTGTAAGAATAGCTTGAGACAATTTGGCTGCTGCAGTCATACCTCGTAGATAACAACGCTGAAAGCAATCCTGGGTCCCATCAACAGTCATACTTGAATTTGCTTTGGTGTTGAAATCGCGGACATTGGAGAGCCCAAAATCTGCGATACATGCACGATGGGTGTTTGTGACGAAGATATTCCACTCAGCGAGATAAGATAGTTATAAATGAAATTGATGGCAACGACGCAGGACTCACGTATTTCAGATCGCCGTGAACAATAGTAGGTTGCATCTTGTGCAGGTATTCCAGACCGCTTGCTATGTCATAAACCTAGACGGGTCCATATACGTTGGTCTCATGATGAGGGCCGAGCTGGTTGCACTCACCATGGGTAGACGATCTACTACACGGTGATTCTCTAACAAGTAAGAAGAGAGGTCGCCACGTTCCATCCACGGAGAAACGAGGCATAGATCACCATCCTTTCCTTTTAAAATACCATAAAATGGTAGGCAATTGGTGTGATTCACGTTTCGCCATAACACAGCTTCATGAGCGAAGTCCTGTGCAAGCTTAATAAAGTAAACTGATTATAACTCGGTGGAAATCACCTTTATCAGCTTATCGTAGCCTTGCTCCCGGTCTTTTAGCTTTTTAAAGCAACTGTTCGGCCAAGCAAAGAGCCCTGATATATAACCCCAAAATCACCTGCAACTTTCGTCCTGGCACGGTCACCGATGCCATTTATTTCCAGGCATGCTGGGTAAACCAGGCCTTTCCGCGTCAAGTGGATTACAGCACCAAGAAAACAGGGCCTATACCATTCATCAAATTCATGTGGGCGAAGATCAAGTAGCTGTTAGTATGCGACGTCGATGAGCATAATAATTGCATGGCTAAACTGAAGTTGTACCGCCTGCAGCAAATCTATCATGGGCTGGCTGATGCCCTTGCTATCCTTGCTTTTCCAATTGTCTTGTAGAACGACTGCGCTCGATGCCGATCCATAAGGTACGAAGCCACTTGAGCCCCAAATTATTAAGGTGCTGTGTGTCTAGAATATGCAATTGGCTGTTGCATACCAGATTCTGGTTGCAAGTGTGGCTATCAACAGGCGACTGGAAGACCGCTTGAACCACTAGTGCAGAGGCGGAAGTATAATACTCGCCCGTAGATAAAGACGATAAAGGAAGTCCCGGATATTAGCGTAATGCAGAATGCACCACTCTTCGCCTCTCAGTTGATACGTTCGCAGGTTCGTCTTGAAATGCCAAAGGCTGTGTGATCGGTGTTAAAAGTGCGGATTTATTAAAAGATGTCAAAGGCTTCACCGGTCATCATCGGGGGAACAAAGGCTAAGATGAAGGAAAACAAGGGTCGTCAATGCCTGGATAACCAATCGAAACCTCGGTTTGCGTTTTCGACTAAACCTAAAACACTTACCGGAAATACATGGGTAGTACGGGTATACTCGTAACACGCCTCGCGAACCCCGTTGGACAACCCATCAAAAACGCGAACCATATCTTGCACATCATACCTGACTGCCTTCTTCAGCGCCACAACGGTTTTCTTGGGCTAATCTGTGCGAATAACCCGAGAACAGACCACATCGTCGACAATAACATAATTAGATCGCTAAGCTGCGTCCTTTTTCAACCAATCCGAAAACAGTGTGCTTTCCTCTCCTTGAACAGGTTCCAGGGAAGGTGTATTAGATACTGCAGTCTGAGCAGCGGTCTTGGGAGGAATATTTGAAACACGATTTGGCATTTCCGGCCCGGGAGATGGCCATTGGAACCTGAATTAGGCACTTGTAAAGGTTGCTCAGATCTGTCGCCGAGGGGGGAGAAGTCAATGTATTTTGTAGTAGTAGTAAGTTGCAATATTGCCAGGGCACGGTTTAAAAAAAATGCAACAGAGGTCAACGCAGTACAGAATTCGGTAAGTAAACATGATTCAAACGACGCACGCACACAACGACCAGATTGGATACCGCCATCAATCATCGTTTCTAAGAGATCGAGACCTCTTCTTCGTCTGAGAAGGTCCGGCCTTTTTCCCAAGCACTGGCACCTCCAAATTCCCTTTCTTCAACAGGCCCATAAACTCGTTGCGAGCGCTCTCGATGACTTCTCTGGATGGCGGGCCATCAAACTCAGGTTCGATTCCATCCCTCATTTCCTTGATAATGTCGATAACGACCTTGTACGTGGTAGGTGTGGGGGGAAGGTACTGCGCCCTACCGCCTCGGGGTCTGTTTTTATCCAGCCTCCAAACAAATAACTTGGTAAGTTCAATGAACCCTTCCTTGACTGACGCATGTTTTGAGAAGTACGGGCTCAAGTAATCAGCAAAATGATCCTCTTCTCTCAACATCATGGCCTTGGACCACGCAACCTCCCTTATTGAAATAGAATGGAGCCCAGGGCGTGCCCAGGAGGGTGGGATGTCTATGGTAGGGTTCTCAGCGGTGGGGCCAGGGAGAGTTTCGGATGTGGAGGGATATAGTGCACTGGGGGTGGTCATAGCTGGCTTTCTGAGGGAGGTTTTACCCTTTCGCGATGATTTGGCACCTGCTCCTGATATGATATCGCCCAGTTTGACACGTTTCGTCGTAGAGTTCTGGTAATCTGCTTTTTCGAACGCTTTGCATCCAAATCGCCTTCTGTTAAACGGCCCATCCAGGTTGATGCACAAGACCCACATCAGCCACACGAAGGCCTCCAAGTCGTGCTGTACGGTGTGCCCGGTAAACTCACCGGCCCAGTCGTCAATGGCATCCCATGCCATGATCTGTTGTGCCTGGAAAGGAAAAGTGCCCTGTAGTGATGGTATTTCGGTATAAGCTTGTCTCTACTGCAAATGATAACTTACCGTGATGAAACACGAATGATCCCTTTCACTAGTTCTCTTTCCGCTGACGTCCGCGGCATATCCCCAGTCGCCGAGCAGGCCTGTCCGCTTGGGGTACCATCCTGGTCCTTTGTCCGTCGGCCAGTCAGGTACAGCAAATTCAGGTTCAGGTCTTGGGATGCGCATCCATACGTTGGTGTCGCTGACGTCGCACTGAAGGACCTTCCTGCGAACATAACCGTTGAAATGTCCTATCAATACTTATTAGTGTTAGTTCATCGCCATGACATACAGACTTACCGCTTAACGCCCCCATCATTGTGTTGAAGAATTCTCTAGCACAACAAAACCAAGTAATACCAATTCCACACTCTAAAAATGCAGCTCTTGAATGTTGGCGATTCTCATAGTCCTTGAACTCTGATACCGAAGGTGGAAGACCGAGTAGCATCCAAGTCGTTTCCGGAACCAACTCTCCAGAACGATCTGGACGCTGCACCTCATCCCAATACAGGAGCGTAGGGATACCTTTGAGGCTACCGGGGTGATTCGGTTCGTCGAAAACAGGGTTGTCGAAGATATGGTACACGTCCAGGTCGCCAAATATCGCTTCATCTTCGGGGCTCCTGACCTCCGCAGAAAACTGAAGGTCGTCGCGGGACTCGTCTTGCAGGAGGCGATGAAGACTGGCGTCATTTTCCCACCCATTCGGAAGCCAACAATCTTTCAGGACATAATAATGATGTTTTTGGTCTTCAACCAGCCAGATGCGGGTCCCTCTACCTTTGAGGCCGTATGCCATGAAAAGTGGACAGATAAACGTGAGAACGGCCTCGATGGGGCAGCGCAGTGTCACCTGCTTGCGGGGGATATCCCCTATCTTCACATCCGCTATCCCACTATCAAGCCCAAGCCAAAGGAGAGAATTCGATCCGCCCAGACACATAGAGATTAAGAGACGGACGAATAATGCGGGGTGAACATCTATGTCGATGCACTCTGACACTCGTGCTCCTCCCCTGGTATAGTGGAAAATGGTAAGGGTACTGCCGCGCAGAGAGAAGGCGACGTAGAAGCAACGATTGACTTGCTTCCACATACAGAAAAAACCGAGCTCCGCAGCCTGTGCCTGGGCTAGAGTACGGAGTGAAGTGGAGTCGGTGTATTTGACCTCGCACGAAGTGATATCCTCGAAATGGATGCTGTTCTGCTCTGCCTGGTCCGCAAGGTCGACCGGAAGAAGAACAAGGTCGGGCTTGCGTAAACCTTCGATAAGGCTGTTTGGCGAGCTAGCCCACTTGTGCAACAATCGAGCGTTCTGCAAGTCGGGGCTGTCAGGAAACTCGTCTCTCACTATCTTTAGAATCTGATTGCAAGAAATCGCTATCATTGTCTGTACTCGACAAAATATAAAGTGCGGCGTACCTCCTCTAACAGGCCATTTAGCCATGTAACCTTGCAAGCCTGGGCTTCTGAATCATTCCTCGGCGCCTCCTTCGCATGGAGGTTGGCATCTTTCCACACATCGACTCCCACCCCAACATAGCCTCCTTCAATGAGTTTCTTCATGATTATGTCTAGAACCTCCATGGTAAATGCAGCGGGCAAGCCTTCTCCAATCCATTTGACCGCCTCGTCATGTTCCACCGTGATCTCCAAGTTTGCTTCGCTCTTGAGGGTATCTTGCATGAGGACCTGTCTGGTCTCCACAGTGTCTGAAAAATCAGGCTCCTTCACAGCCTCTACTTCGAGTGTGAGGCGGCATCCTAGGGGTATTAGTGGAAAAGACCGAGTGGCTATGCGGAAGTTCAAACACCGCCAACCTTAAATACCTTGCATAGCCACTCGGTCTTTTCTACTAATACCCCTAGGATGCCGCCTCACACTCGAAGTAGAGGCTGTGAAGGAGCCTGATATTCAGTACGAAAACTTTCGAGTAGTATTGACTACCAAATGATGCTCGTGAGCTGTGTAAAAGTGCCAAGTACATTAAAAGAGAGGACACATGAGTATATACCATTGAAGTGAAGCAAATGAGGAGGCAAAATAGAGCTCAAAAATAGTGGGAATGGGGGGGCTTGAATCCAGACTCAATGACCTGACAGTGAGACACTTATACTAGTCTATAATTCGGAAGGCTGAGATTCAGAGACGCTTAAGTCGCTCCCCCTTTCTCTTTATAACTCTCTTGTGGACCATGTAGGTACAACTCTCGCCTAGTCACTATGTACTGATCAAGATACCTTATGCCGATTGTGCACTCGCGACACTGGACGACATGGTAGCGCACCGTGATTGCACATGCAACACAAGGGAAGGAGAGGAGCATTATGTGCTGTATACAGCGTTGTGGTGTAATCTCGATCATTTGATCATGTAGGGGTACTACTGGAGTATGCAAGTATCAACCCCCGATGCGATGTCTTACAAGTGTACGAGGATAATTTCAATGGTGACAATCTACGACTCTTCATTTGTTCGTTCTCTCCTGTCTTGCACCAACGTCTTGGGCCACAATGGAATCTAACAGTTTCATACTAGCTGTTCACTCACTTTTCGATATAAAGGCAATAATCCGGGGAGGTCGAGAAATCATCCATACCAGCAGAGTAGAAGGTGACGCTATCCACGAGTCACAAATGTCCACAGCTGCCAGCGATGTCCATCAAATGGCCCCATAATTCCGGATGATCGGGGAAGAATTTACGGCATAGAATTAGCCAATCATGCTGCGTTTTCTGCCCCGCAGACGGACTGGGGTTGGCCAGTGAGTGAAAGGCATAAGCCGCTTGAAGATGGTACTGACCATCGTCTAATCTTTTCTTTATCGGAAGCCAATGTTTGCCCATGCGTTTCTCATAGGAAGCCAAAACAGAGCCGAAGAGGGGTTCCGAATCTGGATGCGTCGATGCAAACGCGCGTTCCAAGACATATAGATCAACCGCCTTGTCTTCCACTAAAGTGGAATGAAAAGCCAGCCCGAAATCAATGAGCACCTGAGTTGACTGTTGGCGATTGAATGGATTCACCAGAAAGAATGCATCATACCAGATCTTTGGTTTCCCTGCGAAGCATCATATTCGAGGTTGTAAGATCGCCATGAATGATGTCTGCAAGATGCATCTTTGCTATCTCGATGCCAATCATACCCATGAGAGTATCTGAAGCAAGTAGTTCTGAGCAGGTTTGAAGTTAATTTCCCAAGGCACGAACCTCGTGTGACACCAAAATCTGTCAAGGTAGCGTCTCCAGGCAGATCGGGGGTGCCGTAGTCGGCCTGATCTTCTTCCTCTGCTCCTCCAGGGAGTAAAGCCCGTACGGTTTTCCCGTCAATCCACTCTAGTCCTAAGACCCCCTCGGCTGCATCAACCATTCTAATACCAGGTACATTGACGCCAGACCTGCGACGATTTGCCTGTGCTTAGATGCGACCAAAAGCGTGACCGAAGGGAAGCCAAAGTACATACCGCAGGCAGCGCATCAGCGCACGAGCTTCCCCGGCTATTCGCTGTCGAGTAAGTGACGCATCGAGCGAGGGATGTCGGTACCGTTTGTTAAACCGGTACTTGAGTAGCACCGGCATCGGTTCTTCCGTCGGCCAAGCATCTTCACCCTCTTTTTGGCGTAATCCCGGAGGATCTTTGAGGAATGCTTTGTAGACTTTCTGTATGAGGGAGAGGCCAGTGTGAGGGCTAATGAATATGATTAGACACGATAATCGGACTTGCTGCTTCAGCACCCTGTGATATCAGATGTGAGCAAGCTAGCAGGCGCCGCGTTGGCGACAACAACTGATCGTTCGACGGGGCTGCCATGGATCGTGGCAGGCTGAGGATGTGTATGCCTATTTGGCTATTCAGCAGAGATTTCTCTTGTGGCGATCCTTTCTAAGACCAACCAATATGTAATTTTTGGACCACAAGAGATGCTGGCAATGATGTTGTGCGGCAAAGGCTTGCAGATCAGGTCGGAGACACTTTCCCTCCGACTCCCGCGGTCCCCATGTCAATTACCATCTCAACCTAATTCCGTCCTCTCAGTCCTTTTGTGGTTGCTTGATATGATGGCATCTATGTGTGTTTGTATGTATTCTGGCAATTTATTGTAGGAGCGGTGCTGATAACGGTGGATTTATAAAGTTTCGACCAACCGTGAACACGGTGGATCCTGCCAGGACCCAGTTCGGGATTAAATTCAGGTCGACTCTTCTCCGTACCTGTGCGTGCTTATTCTATTTAGTACCAACTTCCCTGTCTGTTAGCGGTCGGTCAATGTTATCCTCCGGTGATGACACCGTTTAGGCTGTCGCCACTAGCTTGGCCTTTCCCCTTGATTTGTGTCCCCAACACGCCGCAGTCATCCCCACTGCGCATTGGCACTGGCACCCTGCCACCGACTGGAACCAGGCTGTTCGAACGTCTGGTGCAGACGTGGCAAAGGCAGGACAGTTTGCTTGTTGTGCGTTGCTTTCGAGTCAGTCCAATAGGAATGTATCCCTTACCAGAATTCCCCAACTATAGATACCTATTTGACGCAAGACGCACAGATTGTTGTAAGCAATTAGATTATGGAGTTGGGAGCGGTTCAACACTCAAGCTGTCTTCCATGTACCGTGGTTCCACTTCCTAGAAAACCCTTCAGAGCAGAATTGCCGCGTTGCTCTTATCCCTGCATTTTTAACTCGATAGATGTCAGTTCTTTCTTTGTCATCGCATCCCAATAATCATGATCGTTCTATTACCACATTGCGGTTAGTTGACACAGTCAATAACAGCCCTTTTCATGATGAATACATTTCCGGCGCACACGCAAGGGTCCCAAACACCCTTTCGTACAGGGTTGGACTATAACCAAGATAGGGGACATCGGACGTGGGCACAGATTCATGAGCGCGTTCCAGACGTCCAAACTTACTTGGAATATCAACATTTCCAATACGGTATCCAAGGACAATACCCCGCACCTTCCGTGCCATCCCACCTGTCTTTTCCCATGTCTGTTCCAGCCACTGCTCACCACCCAGATACATTCAATATGATGCAAAATGTGAATATGACAGACCCCGCAGTACTTGGCCAGTCGGTGACGTTCCCATTCAGTGAAAAGGTAGCCAAGAATAGCGTACTGAAGAGTGCCATGTCCGAACGCCTTGCTACATTTTCCCCTGGCGACCCTAAGGAGCGGGGTCAGCCTACGGAAGAGCTCATCAGGCTCTACGAGACTTGGGCCACAGGAGGGATAGGTACGCTATGTCCCACTGACATTTGGTTGTGATGCTGAAGGGAAATACCTACCATAGGTATCATCATCACAGGAAACATCCAGATCAAGAAGGATCATCTGGAAGCCACAGGTAAGACATTTCTCTTCATTCCTAGGATCTTTTCACTCATTCTTACACTCAGGGAATGCGATCATAGACAAAGATCTTCCCTCTGACTACCTTGAGTACTACCGGACACTCGCCCGCGCCGCCAAGACGTGCGGAAGTCTAGTCCTTGGACAGCTTAGCCACCCAGGTCGACAGGCCTCCCTCACTATCCAATCGTACCCAGAGTCGGCCTCAGATATTGAACACCCGTCCATGGCGGGTGTATTATTCGCCAGGCCAACGCCCCTGACGAAGGAAGGGATCAGGGACGTCGTGCAACGCTTCGCATATGCCGCTTCGGTCTTGCACGCAGCAAGATTCGACGGTATACAGGTAAAATACCAGTCATACAGAAAACTGTTCTGTCATAGTTCACGCGATCGTCCCACAGCTGCATGCAGCCCACGGGTACCTCCTCCACCAATTCCTTTCTCTTCGGACCAACAAACGTACAGACGAATACGGCGGCGTCTTGCTCTCTAATCGCGCACGCCTCCTGCTCGAGATAATCGCTGAGATCAGGCGCGCCGTGAACGACCCTACGTTCATGGTTTCTGTCAAGCTTAACTGTCGGGACTTACTGTATCCCCACGACGTATCCGAGGAAGAATCGATCGCACTAGTCAAGATGCTCGAGAGTGCTGGGGTTGATCTTGTCGAGGTTAGCGGAGGCACATATGAAACCCCGCAGTCCTCTGAGCACGATCGTAACGTAGGTTGCTTGATTGCCTTGATTTCCCATCTTTATTTATCGTATAGACAAAAACACATCCGTAGAGTCACTCGCAAAGATCCTCACAAGAAGCCTACTTTATCGACTTTGCAAATCGCCTCCGTCCACACCTCTTCCATACAAAGATCTGCGTGACAGGGGGTTTCAGGAGCGCCTCTGCGATGGCAGACGCAATCCGTAGTGGTTTGACAGACGGTAGGTGCAGTCTTTATCATGGTCGAAAGGAATTAACCCGTGCCTGTTTGCCCAGTTGTCGGCCTGGCACGCCCTCTCGCAGCGGAACCATTTCTAGTGGCAGAGATGCTGAATGGCACCAAGTCACGCGCCAAAGAAGATAAATTGCCTCCAAGCCAAATACTTCGTGTAGGTTATTTCCTGTGCGCTGCAATAAACTACCTACCCTGACAACCCGATGCATTGCGACGAGTAGATAGCAGCAGCAGCAGCCCAAATAGCTGAGATCGGAAATGGCTATGACATTACTGATTTCAATAGCGCATTCAATGTATCCCGGTTTGTGGCAAGACTGCAAAAAGAGATTCCCACTGCGATGTCTGAAGCGTTTGCTAGCGGACCAGCCATGTCTTTTTAGGGCCGTAATAACTAGATTTTGCAGACTTGTCTCCTACTGGAAATTTGAAATTACCTGACATCCATACAATGCGCTTGTGTACGTGTTGATACCATACATCATCTTACAGCGCCACGGTTTCATCTTTGTGGCCGTACTCTGTGGGATGCAACACCTCCGCAGCTCATAAGGAGAGTGGATCCGGGCCAGGACACAGTGCCATCATGTTGAACGCCAAGCTTTTAACTCGTGGGAGATAGACATCCTTCACATGCTTGGCGGTGTCCTAGGATCACGTTTAGAACCAACACATCGAAGCTTCAGCAGACAAAGTCCATTCACCTTGAGCAAATCCTTGCACTCGCCCCTGTCGATAGGGCCCATCCGCATTCCATCCAGTTCCACTAGTCTCCACTCTTCTTGCTCACCCACTCCTTCGCCAGGCTCTTCCACGCTCACGCCCTCTTCCTCGCGGACATGTGCACGCCTGCTTGGAGCTGGAGCACGTACAAATGCCGTAAAGTGCAACTCTGTATTCATGTCCGCCTCGGATGCGTTCGTTTGTCCAGAATTCGCTGCGGCGGCATGGATAGAGCCGAAGAGGGATGTTTCTTCTAGAAGTTTGGCACGTTCGACAGGGGTTTTGTCTGTGTGCACAAAGTTGATGAATCGAGAGTGCGGGTCGGGGTGCAACAACACAGCAGTCAATGGTGGAATAAAGGGGAAAAATGGGTGGCGAGCCATACATGAACCAAACGGACGGTGGACATACCTTTGCACTGATCTATGAACACCGCGAGTGGTGACTCCGGGGCCAAGGTCACGGCCGACTTTCACAATTTCAATTCAAAAGAGAAGATGAAGTGTTAGCTGCGATCCAATCTCAGGAGTAAACACATACATTGGCCAGCGCATGGATGAGAGCCATCGTACCGCATGCATTTGGTATCTTGTTTGTGAAATGTTCAACGCCACGCAACACGGCCCCTCCCGAAACACGAGGGCCAACGGGACGTACCGTCTGCTTCATCCAGAATATTGTCGGATCAACGGATTCCTGGCCTACTTCCTTAAACTTAGCGTCCTCTTCGCGGTACTCGTCTTTGATTGCTTCTTTGTAAGGGAAACAGAGACAGACAGCTTGGGCGCCAGGAGTGACCATGTCGAGCAGCTATTTCATGCAAAATATTTCAGCGCAAGGGGACAAACATAAATGTATGATAGCGAGGAGATGTTTCGACGATCATGCAGTCCATCAAGGGAACACTCCACTGAACCGACTCCAACTCCGACTCCCTTTGCCTCTAGGCACCATAAAGGAGAAGGGACGCGGAAGCAGACGGTCAGAAAAGAAGGAACATGGCCGTCGGAATGGAACACGGAAGTTAGACTTACTGCATCATCTAGACCATATATATCCTCGAAGTGGGCCTGTGATCTGACGAGTCCGGCCGCATATGCCCACTGACATCGATTGAAGCAGGCCCGTCGAACGGGGTTTGTTCATCCCGACCCGTTCAAATCGGTCATAGTAAGAATACGTTCGTCGGAGCGATCGTACCACGTCACGGTGGTTGTCGTGATGTGGATAGCGGTGAGGATATAGGTACATGGGCGTATCAAACCAGTTGGTTTGCACTGTATACGATGCACTCACGTCGTTAAAAACCTGCGGGCAGCGCATCGAGTTGGCGCGATAAGCACGAAAAGGGGGGGCATCGGTGGGTGAGAATTTGTGTTTCTGATGCAGGATCAGTGAGTACTGACATTTGGATTGCTCTCGAGGGGGATCCATTTCGATTTATTCTCGGACATGTTGAGGCCTATCCTATGGCAGTGGTTTGTGGATCTGACGAGTGTTGGAGATACGTGAGACATCCCAGCACTGCCACTGCCAGGCCCTTAGCCATGCGTATAACGGACTGCGTTTTTTCTCATCACTACGGAGCGTAGCTTCTGATTTCTGCTGGCTGCAACTAATAATATATCTTCCACGGGTCGGACATTGCTTGTCGCCGGTTCACAATTGGCAACGGCTTGATTGCAATGTTTCCTGGAGCGGTGGTTATGGGCAACTTTGCCTCCGGTGGCGCCCAATGATTGGAAGAATGGAATTGGCCAGTCGAAGTATCTGGGACGAGGAGATCCACGGTTGATCGATGGATAGCAACTAGGATTACTGTAACTGAGGTTTTATCGACGGAACCCACATGGCGCCACCGCTGATAATGCGCGCGATTGGAATTCCGCCGGTAGCACTGGCACTGATAGCATCTTATCTGAGTGTCCAGAAGGGCGCGAAAGGTTGGAAGGGGACACGAGATGGTTGGCGTTATCAGATGGACTACTACGGAGCATAGGAATGAACGGCCAGGGTCGGCTTTCGCGTCCGTGATCAATTGCTTCCTCCCTCCAATCCGCGCGCGCGTTCGATTACTCCGGACTTGACACGTGCAATACAGTCTCACTGTCCTTACAACCCATGTATAAAGTCCCCATCGTCATGGATCCATCCGTCATTCTCATCCCGTCTGCGACATGGCCTACGAGAACAACGCCAACTTCCGTCTCCGCATAGCAAGGGACATCTTTCGTCTTGTGTTTGTACCCCCCCTTGCTCTCTTCATCAGTATCCATGTTGCCCGCATCCGTCTTGGATGGTGGGCGCCCGCAGCCTACACCCTGTCCATAGTTCTCGCGGCAGTGGCAAGAGTTCAATATACCGACATGGTCCAACGCAGGGAGGCCAAGCAGCTCGGCGCCAGACTCATTCCCAGAGTCATTGGAAAGTGGCCGGGGAACATCGACGTCATGCTCAAGCTCAAGAAGGGCTTGTCAAATGGTTATATTTACCAGGCATACTTGGAACTCTTCGAAGAGTATCAGTGCACCACACTGAATACCCGCTTCCTATGGATGGACAATGTGAGTATCACCCCACTGGCATTCTTTATCTGACTATGGGAACTACTAGATCATCTCAATGGACCAAGAACACTGCAAGTACGTCCTCGCGACTGGCTTCAACCACTTCTGGCGCGGTACGGCCCAGAGAGAACGCCTGTAGGTCGGTTTAACCCCTGACACCCATAGTTGTTTCATCTCTCCCAGTGAATCTTTCCTCGGAGACGGCATCTTTAATCGCGACGGTGACGTGAGTGGGATTTCCCCCATCTGCAGCGCTCTCACTGTATTGACAACCATCAACTCCTGTAGGTGTGGAAAGCTGTAAGTCAGGGACCCAATCACCATCGTTTGCATGCTCACCTCTCTATCATCATTTCCGCACGCTTAGCATCGCACTCTCGCGCGCCCTTTTTTCACCCGCGACCGCATATCTGATTTCGACCTATTCGAGCGGTACACCTCCCGTACACTCGCCATACTCTCCGAAAAGGCCACTTCGAATCAGCCCATTGACCTCCAGGATCTGTACGCCCGCTTCACCATCGATGCTGCTTCCGAGTTCCTTTTCGGCAAGAACCTCGACACCCTGTCCGGAAAACTTCCTCAACCTGCGTCAGCTACACTGTACGAGCGCGGATCGACAACAGATGACGCCTGGGGGACTTTCGTTAAGGCGTTTGAGACGCTGCAGCATATCAGCACCCTCCGTGCACGCTTGGGTCTCATCTGGCCCATATTTGAGCTGTTCGACGATAAGACAGCACCATATGTCGATACCATCAGGCAGTGGGTTGATCCACTCGTGCGGGAGGCACTGGAGGACAATGCTGCGGCAAAGCGGGCGGGCAACTTGGGCGAGAAAACTTTCTTGCAGCACCTTGTCGATAGCACCGAAGGTTGGTTGCTTTTGACTTGGCGTTCGGCAATTCTAATGATCATGTCCTTAGATATTGGCAAGATTCGGGACCAGCTTCTTAATATGCTACTAGCAGCCAGAGATACGGTACAGTCGATTCCGATTTGTCGGAGTCGGACACTGACATTCTACATCAGACATCGTGCCTATTGACCTATGTCACTTATTTCCTTGCGCTCCACCCAGATGTGGCGGAGAAGCTACGGAAAGAAGTTGATGCAGTTTGCGGTGATCGTCCTGCAACGTATGAAAATATCAAGAAACTGAAGTACAGTAAGTGGGTTTGCCTTTCGAACGGATTCATGCCTTTCATATTATGATACAGTGAAAGCTGTCATCGATGAGGCCCTTCGACTCTTTCCCCCGGTCCCGTTGAACCAGCGTCAAAGCCGCCCCCTTTCAGGCACACTCCCTGCACCAGATCGGACGTTCCCCCACGAATCCCAGAAACCTTTGTACATGCCCAAGGATACGGTCTTCATCTATTCGACCCTGTTGATGCAACGAAACAAGGAGCTTTGGGGTCACGATGCGGACATTTTTGATCCAGAGCGGTGGTTGGACCCCAAGAGGCTCTCGAGATTTACGTCGAACCCAATGATGTTTACACCGTTTAGCGCGGGACCTCGAATTGTGAGTATTCCTTCCCCTTTTTTTTGGCGAGAAAAAAATGCCTCGTTCGGCTGCAGTTGATCTGAGTCATCAGTTCAGCGATGAGCGCTCCTGTTTCCCTTTTCTCTGTTTTCTGATGCTTGTGCTGATGGAATGATATCTTTTCTTCGCATATCTCTTTCCACCCTGCGCCCATAACCATTTTCGTCGGATTCCCCTTTGGGCGGACACAGTGCATCGGCCAAAACTATGCCTACAATGAAGCTTCCTACTTCCTTGTTCGACTCATGCAAAATTTCTCCACTTTCACGTTGGCTCCTGACGCCCAACCATCCTCGTCCCTCCCTCCCGCAGAATGGAAAGCTGGGCGTGGACGGATGGCCATTGAACAGGTGCGGCCAGAAGCAGCCATGACCTTATTTATCAAAGTAAGTCGGTTTCGCTGTGGGGTTGCTTTGATTCTAACAACGCGTTAGGGTGGCCTGTGGGCAAGACTGGGAAAATCAAGCTCTCCTGGAAAGTTCCTGTGATATGCCTCTTTCAAGGCCGATTGCAGACCATGACGAAGCACGACGGACAGCAGAACAACGATACTTTGCAATAACCTCTGTATCATAATTCTCCCATGGACTAAAGTTTGTATTTATAGTATTGTTTGTGTGGTTGTAGACGGCCCTACGGGCTTGAATATATACAAGTCACTTGCCTGGCGCAAAACACGAGCCGGAAACATTGTTTGATATGGAAAGGCCCTATAGGAAACACTTTCGTCTATCTTGTGCACAGCATGCCAGTAAAACCTTGTTGCAAGGTCATAGTAACACATGATGAATAACAAGTTTTTCTACACACTCAGTATTGTGACGAACGATTAGGATGGAAAGCACGACGAGTGTCCGAAGCTTACTACCCATCCATTAGTTAACATAGAGGGTGATGTTGTTATTTTGCACATATGGGTGATTGTTGGCCTTCGACATGCGAAGATTAGAATTCCTCCATGTATATAGTCCAGTACGAACGCTTACCCCTGTGAAGGCAAAGTGCGTCACACTCAAGACAGCGGGTCCTAATTCCTTCGGGATGGTGACGCTAATGTCCTGAGTAGGCGGTTTGAAGTGCCCTTTGTGTAGAATTTTGCCAATGCCGTATGGGTCAACTGCAGGGCATGATAGGGGGTGATTGCTGAAACAGGGGTAGAACCCGATCACGATCGCTACTTCGTTGACGGGCGTGGATGTCGACTAATGGAGAGGATGAGTGACACTGGATACGGTTTGCTCATATGACCTACAGCCTTGTATGCCACCTGGACGGTGATAGTCTTACCCCCAGTGACTGAGGAATAGTCAGCAGGCTGGGTGATCTTGACATCCTGCGCTAAGGCATAGGTGACAGCGGAGACAGCAAGTGCGGCGAGCGAAAGAAACTTCATATCAGGTCTGTGGTTTCTGCACATGTTAACATGATTCTTTATGTACGCGGGCCAAGGCTTTTACGGTCATTTATCGCCTGGGGTGAGCATGATCTCCGCAAGTGCGGTACTCACATTAGCCTGCTAACGTCCGAAATGCCACGTACAACAACTAGATGGCCCCACCGATCCAGGTAGTGATATTTGAAGCGTATGCTTTAAAATATGACATATGCCAGTGGAAAAAGGCACTGCTCATGGGGAGGGGGGGGGGAGGGGGCTAGGCAAAAAAATACTGTGGAGCAGACTGACAGGGCTGCAGGTTGGAGTACCACCAAGGCGGTCCGTGTTTTTAGGCTGAATGTATGTAGTGCATTAGGTCAGCGTCCGATGGTTCATTGTACCACCACCGATATTGTCCCGGTTGGTAAGAACAAAACTGCTCTGTCCCGATATCCCGGGAGACTCTAACTAAAAGCCTGTCCAGTGTCGGGAACCTGGTTAGGTTCTGGGTGCGGTTACCTAGGTCACAGTCATAGTGTTGTGAGAACCTGGCGCGCGGAACCCAGTTAGGTTCTCGAGACTGGAGGACCTAAAAAGTGACGTCGTCAGACGCGTTCAACGGAATGCTATTCAGCTTACTTCAAACCTAGTTTTCATTTGTATTAGTACTAGCCATTCTCTAATCAATCAGGGTTTTGCTTGCGGACAACTGTTTTGAATATCGAATCTGCACTGGCCAAGGTGACTCTGAATCGCACCATGCCACTGCTCACAAAAGGGTTGCTTTTAGGTATGTCGGGAGGGCGCCTGTCTGTTCAAATCCGCTCGACATTGAAGTGGCTGGGCAGGCACAAAGTGAATGACCAATGGTTTCCCACGGTGCAGCGATGGGCCTGAACCTTCTTTTTTTGTGCCCGCCTCGAAATCATTCGCCATCGCTCGACGACGAAAAATCCGGGAAGCCCCTGCTCCCATCATCATCCCACAAAATGTGAGGCGACTGCTTTTTATGCCTCGATTTATACCTACAAATCTTTACAGCTACAATGGCGCCGTTCACAAAACCAGAGGCCGTCCTGAAGCAGGCAGAGGGCCTCGTATCGGTTGGACAGACACATGCTGCGCTCCAGTCATTGACGGAGATGTTCACTTCCAAGAAGTTCCGTTCAGCACCTTTGGCCGTCCTGGAACCAATCTTACTTCGCTTCGTCGAGCTCTGTGTCGACATGCGCAAGGGCCGCACAGCAAAAGAAGGGCTTATGCAATACAAAAACATCGCACAGAACTCGAATGTCGCATCAATAGAGGTTGTCATTCAGAGATTTCTGCAACTTGCCGATGCTAAAGTTCAAGAAGCACAAGAGAAGGCGGACAAAGCCGTGGCCGTGGATGTCGATGATCTCGAGGCAAGCGAAACACCCGAGAGCATTTTATTGGGAGCAGTCAGCGGCGATCAGAGCAAGGATCGGACGGATAGAGCACTAGTCACCCCCTGGCTTAAATTCTTGTGGGAGAGTTATCGCACATCGCTTGAAACCCTGAAGAACAACGCACGATTAGAAGTCATATACCAGGTTCGTTCCCTCCATCTGGACCCAGAATGTCACTCACCCTTTGTGTGGCATATAGCAAGTGGCACAGCAGGCATTTCGTTTCTGCTTGAAGTATCAACGGAAAGTGGAGTTCCGCAGACTATGTGAGACCTTGCGACTTCACCTTGCCAACGTCGCAAAATATGCACACCAACCTCATGCCATCAACCTTGCTGATCCAGAGATCTTGCAACATCACCTTGACACACGATTTGCTCAGCTTAATACTTCTGTCGAACTTGAGCTTTGGCAAGAGGCCTTCCGCTCCGTTGAAGACATACATAATCTGCTTACGATGGCCAAAAAACCTCCTCGTCCTGCTATGATGGCTAATTATTACGAAAAGCTAACGAAGATCTTCCTTATGAGTGGTAACTCCTTATACCACGCAGCCGCGTGGGGCCGATATTATGCGGTCATCTCAAGCATCGGTGGTAAGTCGGACGAAGAAATGAGCCGCTTGGCGGGTCAGGTACTTGTTAGCGCCCTGGCTGTACCTGTCGGACAACAGCCTGATGAGGAGGAATCAAGAGGCAAGACCACGCGATTAGCTGCCCTCCTTGGTCTCACCAAGGCTCCCACACGTGCTGGGCTGCTGAAAGATGCTGTAGGTACCCTTCTAAATACTATTCACGATCATGTCCAATCGAGCTTCATATGGATAGTTATCTCGGGATGCTTTGCGACTATCTCCTGGATCCATCAAAGCTTTGTATAATCTCCTTGAAGTTTCCTTTGATCCACTTACTCTATGTGCCTCCACCGCACCAATTCTTGCAACCCTTTGCGCCGACGACACGCCGTATACGGGTTACCGGCCCCTACTTGCTCGTGCACTTCTCTCGCGACTTCTCGCGCAATTGTCCCAAGTCTACACTACTCTCAAGCTCAGTGCCCTTCTTAATCTCGTCGAACCTGTAGATGGTTTTGGTGCGGAACAGGTCGAGGCCTACCTCATGGGTTGCGCCCGCCGAGGCGAGCTCCGCGTGCGCGTGGATCATGCGAGCGAGACAATCACTTTCGTTGATGAAGCATTTACACATGTGGACGACTCCGCACAAGCATCAACGTCCGGTCGTGAAGCTACCGTGCAACCTTCGTCTGCCGAAGTTGTCCGCACACGCCTCAGCACGCTTGCTTGTGTCCTTCATGATGCACTGCGAGTAATCGAACCGACGCCTGTAGAGGAAGACCCCGTGGCCGCTCAAAATACGCGGTTTGGAGAACTAGTTGCTGCAGCTAATGCGGAGCGCCGTGCGTTAGCATTGCGCAGGGCTATCGTCGCTCGTCGCCGCGAGTTGTTGTCTGAGCTGTCTGTGCGCAAGGAGAAGGAAGAAGCGAGCAGGCGCGCAGAGATGTCCCGGGTAAAGAAAGCTATGGAGGAGCAGAGAGAAAAGGAGGAAACACGCAAGAGGGAACTCGAGCGAGCACGAAAGGAGATCGAGTCAATTCGAACAGAGGAAGCGAAGAAGCTTGCGCAGGACTTGATCAAGCGCAGTGGACTGAAAGTGTCCGCCAATGTGAGTGCAGTGTCCAACATTTCTTATGCAACTTTATAACTCATTGATTACAGGACATGGAGGATCTCAGTAAGGATCGCCTGATGCGCCTGCAAGTTGAGCAGCTGGAAAAGGAGAAGCGGGACATGAACGAGCGCCTTCGTGTTGTTGCAAAACGCATCGATCACATCGAAAGAGCTTACCGGAAAGACGAGAGACCTCTTCTTGCCCAGGACTATGCAGAACAACAGGCTGCTGATCGCACCACCTTCGAGGCCCTTCAAAAAGCGCGTGTTGAGAACAGTTTGGCAGCTCACAACGATGCCGTCGCCACCAAGAAGCGCCTGTCGCGCATGCTGTCCGACTTTGGCACATACAAATCTACGATTATCGCGAAGCGTCAAGTAGAACACAAGCAGAAGCACGCAGTGGCCATGGAGAAAATGCAGCAAGAGAAGAACGAGCGGATTGAGGCCTACAATGCGAAGAAAGAAGCGGAAAGGCGCGAGCGAGAAGAGGCAGAGGCTGCCGTAAGAGCCGCAGAGGAAGAGCGCCAGCGGGAGGAGGCCGGTGGGTATACATGCTTCCTTTAATTCTTCATCTCACTTTGGACGCAGAACAACGGGCAAGGGAAGAAGAAGAAGAAGCCAAGAAGCGCGAAGAAGAGGAGAGATTGGCTGCTGCTCGCAGAGAACGTGAGCTTGAACGCCAAGCTGCCGCTGAGGAAGCCAAGAGGAAAGCTCAGCGGGAAGCGGAGGCGGAAGAGCACAGAGCTCAGCGTAATTTGCAGCCTTCCACAGATGGTTGGAGGCGCGCTGCGACGTCACTGACTTCCCCCGCGCGTGCAATGCCCCCACGAGCAGAGAGCCCTGCTCCCAGCCCTGCATCTGCGACGGCTACTGGAAAATATAGGCCCGGAATGTTTTCAAGTCAGCGACCAGAGAGCCCTGCACCTACCAGTCCAGCTCCTTCTGCACCTGCGCCCAAATACAGGCCTCCTGGAGCAGTCGGTGGAGCAGTGGGTGGAGGTGTTTCATGGCGGCAGCGAGAGGCTGAGAAGGCGGCTCAGAAACAAACGGCTTCACCAGCGGTCAGTAACGCGCCGTTGCCAGGGTCCAAAGACGACGAAGGATTTGAAAAACCCACCAAAGCCTGGAGACCAAAGCGGTTACAAGGCCAGTCGTAGTGTGTATCTAGGGTTCATTGCTATATGCATTTATGTTGGGCTGATTTCGAGTACCATATAATTTCCATGTTGTGTCAGTACAAATGCTAGTGTATGCCTGTCTACAAGTAGTCCATGTGAGATAGATACATTGGCAGGGAACATTAGGGTTAGCTGTTGGTTTCTTCTTGAGCCGCCTGTAACATCATTTCTGGCATGGCAGACTGGTCAATCACTTGTGATACCTCGAATAGCATCAGACTTACCACCCCACATTGACCGTTGTATAGATGAAATAATATCATTTTCACTTTCGAGTTCGGGGGAATGCTCTCTCCTGTTACAAAATCAGTGTGACAGAAAGTAATTATGAGGTGTACGAACCAGTAACTCTGGCTCATGTCAGTTGACAACATGCTGACATCGCTGACCCTCCGTGCACGCTGGAGGCTGCTTCTGAACGAAGGATCGATAGCCGAAAACTCAGAGGAAGAAATACGAATACGAGGAGAGTGAGACGGGCTAGGTGAGTCATCGTCCGACTGGCCTAGTTCGTTATCCCTACAAGGTGAAGTAATGTCCCTAGTGCAGAGGGGCGGGGGAGTGGCGGGAGAAGAATTGACGAAGATAGTTGGAATGTCTGTTTGTTTATAATGAGCTCTTGCGAAAACAATATGGCACAGAACCAACCTCGTTGCTGCATCAAGATACTCTCCCTCTTGGCGAAATACCTACGACGAAGGGAAATCATCTTAAACATCGAGCGCACTCTATCTAAGTCGACAAGGTCCGTGACAAGTTTGTTCATCTCCTGCCTTATGACAAGATCTTTCAATCTGGGGCTGCTATCAGAAATCTTTGCTTCTGCTCCCAGGGGCAGCGACTTACACCAATGCCTCACGATCATCAATCAATTTGTGATGTGCCAGAAGTAGCAGCATATCTGTGAAGGATATGCTTCCACTACGACGAGACAGGATATTAGCTTCGTGGTAGAGTCGAGTGTAGATGTTCTTCCGTTTGCTAATGCTAGCGTAGTTGAATTTGTTAAGCATGTCATTGAGCTTCCTTAAGTTGACGCCTCCAGTCCTAGATGCTTTCTTTGAATTGTCTCGACAGATGGTCAAGATAGCGTTTATCGAGTACTCTCGAGGGAAGATACGTGCCTCGAAAACTCCGTTGAGTTTCTATAATGATGATTCAACTCGCGAACTGTATAACCACGATGAAACTTACCGACAAAAATGGTGCGATTTTCTGACGGTCGAGCTGACCTGTTTTTGCATTGGAGAACTCTGCCCAAATTTTTTTGAAAGACCGCATCTCTTGGCGAGTGATGGACTTCGCGCCGCCAGCGGACTGAAAGACGTAGGAAAAGTTTTCAACTACCACACCAGTGAACATGTTCAATATGATGTACTATCGAAGGGTCAGCGACGCCAAGCACCTCATGCAGAGCCATACCATGCTCAAGAGATTCCATGCAATAAAAAGTGAAAATGCCCATGCAGTGCTCCCGCAATCAGTCTGGAAGAACCCGGAGGCGGTGTGTGTACACCGTGGGTATACTGTCGCACTAGGGGGTCAACAGTTTATTGGAAAGGACGATCTATCAACTCGGATTCTCTCACTAGTCGTGCATGTATTGGTTCCAACCTTCGCTAGTAAAGGATGTCAGTTGCAAGGAATGCAGAACAGTCGAGATGACTAACCCAGTACTCATGAAAGACAACATGAGAAGGGTATTCCCAATTGATTGATAATTTTCGAAGGTTGATTCTGCCGAATACCACCTCGTCATGCCAAAGACTTCCATATACATTATGGCGAAAAATATGAAAAGGACAAGCCACAACCCAAGCAAATTGAGGATCACCGGTAAACTCGCCCTGTGAAGAGATGAGTGTAGTAGGGTGATGCGGGAATCACGACATACGTTCCCGTCTTGAATAGGTGGTTGAGAGAGTCCATCCTTTGCACAAGTTTGAACGCAATGCAAACGAGGAACAGTTTCTGCAACTGTTCGATGGTGGAGCTGGAAGATCCGAATTGCACCATCATAGTTGCAGTGAAGCTCCCAAAAGCTACAATGACGTCGAAAATATTCCACCCGTTATCGCGGAATGATTCCCATCCAACACCATAAAACCGGATCAAAATATCAAGTACATAGACTGAGGTTAAAAACAATGAAAAGTCGTCTATAGTGGCCGATAAGTCGCGTGAGAAAACGGACAGCAGACATCAGGGGACTAACCGCGGAATTGCTCCAGCACGGGATATGATGCGAAGGTCTCCGTCCTAAACCGAGTTCAGTACTAATCCTCAAATCATGTTAGGATATAGAAAGCCCACATTAAAACTATGATCTGCATGACAAACAAAAATGTCATGGTTCTTGACCACCACCCATGCTTGTGAACGGCGCGATCATAACACCAAGCTCGGAAAGCTGAACTTGGGCGGCTATGAGGTCGTTTTGAGGGTTTCTGGCGCTTTATTAACTTCTGCAGATCTATCCATTCTCGTTGCGGTTGGGTGAGGAAGGCGGAGCCAGTTTTGGACGAGAAGTTTCCGATGATGATACTACTGGTATTTAGGATCAAATCACACACATGTCATCAGGGGGCTTACCTAACAAAGAGGGTGAGAATAACAACTCCTCCAAGGAGGTTGTAAATGACGAAAAATATCGCGTTCGCTTCTGAGGCATTTGTCTGCGGCTGTTGACCTGCCCCAGTGATGCTCATGGCAACTGACATGACATCGATCCAACCTTCCAAGGAAACGATCTCGAAGAGAATGAGCATAGAAGCTCGAAAGTTATCGAACGAGAACGTGGTTGAAGGCGATGGATAATTCCAAGCGCGGGGAACGAGAAATCCAAAAGAATTGCCATAAATAGTGTTCACATACTCGCCAGTGCAACCGTTGATACCGTGTACGCTAGTATCGTTGCATTCATTCATCAGTCCAGCGAAGATGTTAGTGCCCCAGACACTAAATGGGATGAGATAAAGAATGGCGAGGAGAGCAGCATCCAGGATACGAACTACCCCGGAGATAATCAGGTTCTCGAAAGTGCTACGCATCTGGTCGATCAGGGTAATCAACCGAAGAGCACGTAGCGCCTTCAAGGCATGCACCAAGCGGTTGAAATGACCAACGTACGCCAGACTTAATCCGATGTTGATAAGGACTCCCAATAAGATGAAGAAATCAATGACGTTCCAAATGCTTCGGATGTATGCATTCGGAGAGAAAAGCAAGCCGTCGGCGATGACCTTGATTAGGAACTCCACAAAAAGAGCGAGCCCAAATGCAGCATCCGCGATATTAAACCACGCTGATCGAAGTACGCCGTGTTGCAAGTAATAGTCACGTCGGTAAAGAGGGGGGGCAATAGCCTCTGTAATGATGCCACCGATAATCGTCAAGAAGACAAGGAGTTGAAAGACGGTGTGGGCAACCGGATCGGAAGAGGTACCAAAAATCCGTTCGCCACCTGTTGGTCTAACA
>JAYMGJ010000356.1:0-75895 GCA_037178675.1 Scleroderma bovista
GTCTGTGGAGGTAAGACCTGTTATCGCACTTTTTACGGCTATGTCGCTCATGTAGAAATAGGTCTGGGCCATGGTATCTCGAACTGTCCAAAGTTAGAGGATGTCCAACGGCGCCAGATGGCATCCCAGAGAGCTGCACACGATGGTGGTGGCTATTGATTGTCTGGGGAAAGCTGAAGAGGTTCATGTATTGCAGGAGGACGTAGAAAAGGGGTCGCCTGTCCGACTTCACACCTCACGGGAAGTGGATGGAGCAGAAAGGGGTCGACGATATGCGTGAAGTCTGAGGCGATTCACAATTCTATACTTCAGCCCTCGATGCGACCAGGGAACTAATTACTAGGACACAACTTCTTGTCCCGAATGAATACACGTGTATTTGAGGTGGGTTACGACATCAACATGAGCATTATGCCCCGAACATCAAGCGTCGCTCACAGTAGCCACCACAAAGATTGAACCTCCAATCAGTTGGCGGGCGGAGTGCAAAACAGAAGAAGCCCCTTCCCGGAGGTGCAAAACAAGGCGACAGCCACCGATAATGCAAGTCACTAGAGCAAAAATAAAGATGGATGGGCTCCATTGTACCTGGGGATCCAGGTTTAGCAAGACCCAGTCAGCTCGATTCATAATCCAAATACACACCCCGAACACGAAGAGTGCTACTATGGCAATCACCCACACTACAAGGAAGCTAGCAATCTTCAGGTCAGCATGTCCCTATTCTCTGGTTCATGGGGAGCTTACCTAAAGAAATAGAAGATATTGATATTTCCCCTGATGAGAATGTCTATCAGGTGAGCCCTGCTCCATCGTAACCTGGGAGCCGAAAAATGTTCCTTGGAATGTTGATAGCCTGCCCAAAGGCACAAGCCAACCAAGGTCAGTTCGAAAAGAAGGGGAGGGTACATGATGTAATCGATCCATCCGTAAGACGATGAACCACAAAGGTAGGCTCCTGGTAATGGTTGATTTATTACTATCGGAAATAGTCAAACGTTGCTGAGAATGTCCAGTACAGAAATGTCTTGGGCTAACCTTTCGCTGTAGAACTGAAATTGACATATATGTAAAGCATAGCTGCAAACTCAGCGAGAAAGAAGGTAACTAGGAATGCAAGAATCTTGTTGGAGCGTTGATAAAGAGCATAGAGTCGCATCAGCAGCATAACTGTTTGAATTGTTATGACAAGCCTCAATGCGAGATACGGTGAATGATTACTACCTTGCACAATAAATTGGATAAACCATGTGGGTCATATTTGCATGTGTAACAATACTTTGCCTAGAAGGTATTGGTTCACATATTGAAAGTAAATGATATCCTTACAGCTGGGAATGACGAAACGAGATATTGTGATCACCTTGAGCCACGCAAACTAGTAAATCGGTAGGTAATATCCTTACAACTGATGCGATGAATAAATCAATAATTACATTAAAATAAGGCCCTTACTGTGAGTGACGGTTTGTCCAAGAAGTATGTTGCCAGGGACGTTCGATTTCCTGTTTCCCTCACAATTAAGCAACTCACCGCCCGAGAAGAATCTGAGAAAATCGTGAATAAAAATACTGCGGCCAAAGGAGGGAATGCGTACATGCCCCAAGCACTTCCAAGATATCGCAACTGTGAAGGAAAATGAGGGAATGCGGAGCCAACACGGCTAACAGCAAATGCATACTGCTAGATATAAGAATGTGGATAAAGACCACGGCATTTTCTACAGGATGGACATTATTACATAAACCAATCTAAGAATTTTCCAAAGTCACCACATACCCATACGTATTCAACCTGGTATACAGATCATATTATCTGCAGACCTCGGTTGGGAGACCCATACCTCTTGATCAAATATCCCATCAGTAAACCACATTCAGGCTTCAATGTGGATGTGCTTACAGTAGTCATAAACTAGCCAGGTCGTTGCAGCCACTGTCAGAGAGGGGCTCAATATGCGGGGTAGCTAGTACCTGGATCCGGTCAATCCGAAACTTACCCTGACACATCTTATTAACCCGAACGAACCGTCCAAACTCGATGTAAGATTGTTCCAATTGGCTCGAGTCCATAGAAATTCGAGATTGGAAGGGGGTGGGCGAGAATTCGTTGAGGGACCATCCATTGGTAAGAAGCCTCCGCCGACTATAAATGCTGCCCAACGTAATGCAGTACACAACTTGGCGGGGTCCAACCCCAAGGTAGTCTTGATCGATTGGTGGTGGTCAACATGTAAGAGACGTCGACATCACATGATGTTCACCGATAGCAGTGTTGTCCAAAGTCGCAATACCAGCGACTAAGAAGGCAAAAAGAAGCGAAGGCCCATCACTGGGACTGAAGCAAAACCCCGTGATACAGCGCCCCGGAAGCCATCTTTTCCCCGAAACTTCCTGTCCTTCACACCACCATCGTCCACTGCAGAGCCACTGATGGCCATTATATTGCATGATGCAAAAGTAATGTGCTGGTGTGCAAATTTCAAAGTGATGACATGCAAAGACAACTTGAGGGGGTTGGGGGTAAAGTACAGCAGACCCGGGGTATTGATTGGAAGGACAGAAAAAAAGAGAAGGCCAGCTCATTTCAGTGAGAGACACATTCTACTAAGTATTAAAAAGTAAAACGGATTCCCCAGAGAGCGTGAAAAAAACGACGAGGGAAAGCAAAGATTAGTAACATCCAACCTTTTTACAAATTTATTTAGTAGCTGTCGCCTGCATCCAGGTCATAAGCTCCTGTTCGAAGGACCGATCCGACGATGGACAACTCACGGCGAACCCACCTAGCATTCTGCTAGAATGTTGAGCAGAGAGCCCGTGAGATTGTGAGGAACGGTACGTTCGCGATGACGACCCCATCGAAGTTGCGTAGATGGGCGTCGCAGTAACACCGTTTGCCATGGTGGTCGTGCGGGTCGTTCGGGCAGTCAGAGGCGTCGGCGCACTAATTTGCGACTTCTTCGGAGTCTCCGTAATCTTGGTCCGCGATCCCGTTAGGCTAGAAGAAGACAACAGCGCCTTTGCAGTCGCTGGCGAAGGACTAGTAACCTTCGATCGTCGCCCCGTCTTGAGGAAGTTGTGCTGCAAGGCGGTATGCGGTTTCATGCGCCGTTCAGGATCCCAAACGAGGCATCGCGCGACGAAATCAACAAAGTCATCATCCGAGCATCGAAGGACCTGAGCGAGAGTCTTGGTTCCAGGTCTTCTTCTCCGACCCTTGGAGTTCACCACAGGCCGCGGCGCTCCATTGTTGTCTGCATACGTGTAAGCCAAGGTGATTTACAACACACATTTCCACGCATACCAAAGAAGAGCCTCTTTCTCGAGCTTCGATTGATAAACTCCTTGTCGGGGGGCCCAAGTACCTCCATGATGCACGATAACTGCTCCTGCTCATTTTCGCCAGGGAAGATCGGGAAACCGGTATACAGCTCCGCAAGGATACAACCTAAACTCCACATGTCGATGGCCATGTGGTAATTCATACCAAGTATCACCTCCGGAGAACGGTAGAACCGACTCTGGATGTAGGTGTAGACTGGACGGGGATAAGATAACGCAATCAGTCCGTTCAGCTGACTCACTCTTCTCATGCTCAAAGCAGCTGCTGCCAAAATCGATGACTTTGATTGCGCTCTTCGTCGGGTGTTTCAGCAGAACGTTCTTGGGGGAAGAATCAAAATTAGCACATGTAAATTACCAGTGATGTGGTAAAGCACCTCAGGCTTCAGATCACAGTGGACGATCCTATGGTGCCGCATCAAGCACAGTGACAAGATCATCTGGCTCGTGAAGCGGCGTATTAAAGCCGTCGTGAAACCAACAAATCCGTTCGCCTTGATCAGCTCGTACAAGTTGATGCTCAGCAACTCCATCGCAATGCACAGGTGATTCCGGAAGTAGAAATGCTCGGTCATCTTGATGACATGGTGCTTCTCCTCATGATCCTACGTAAAAGGTTAGGGAGGAGAGATATAAATTCTTTCCTGGTTGGTGACACGCACCCATTTGCGCAGATTATCTAAAATCTTGATCTCAACCAACGCCTGGTGGTGGAAGCGCTTCTTGTTGCGGATAATTTTGATCGCAACGGATTCGCCAGTCTGGTGATCACGGCAGTTCAATACCTGGCCAAAAGAACCTTTGCCTAGGGTATCCACCACCTCGTAACGATAGGCAAGATGGTCGCCGTGCACTACGAGATAGTCACCCCGATCGTCATCATACCCAAAGTTGTTACTGGAGATGTCAGGGTCAGCTGGCTTCTTCTGACTACCAGCACCAAAAAAGTGAACCGAAGAATAGTTGAGGATCTCTTCGCGCTCGTAAGCGGTCAGGTGTGCTCGGGAACTCTTCAGGAGCTCTGAGCAAAATAGAGTTAGTAGATTTTTTCAATTATGGTTTGCTGAAATATCGCACCTTCGGGCATTACCCCAGGGCTGGGTGGGATCGGCTCTGGGAATTTCAACATCTCATCCAACTCTTCTTGCGTAGCACCATTCGCCATCTTCTTCGACTGCTGACGTCTGATGTACTGCATCATCTCCTCATCGCCAAGAAGTTGTTCTTCATCTACCATGTCAGGAATCGGCGACGGAGTCGAAAGGGACTGGCGACTAGACGAAGGGGTACCAGCACGTGCCCGCTGAACGCTTGATGCTGACGAATTATTGTTATGAGAACGAGTGACAGGTAAGGATATTTTGGGGGTTAGTAGCTTGAGACCCTTGGAAGGCGAAAGTGCCGAGAAGCGATGGTGCGTAGGTTCGGGTTGAGCCACGATGGAGACTGAGGACGCCACAGAACCAGTAGAGGCCTTTCGCAACGAAGTGAACGAAACCGAATCCCTGTTGGACTTGCGGGGAATCCCTCCGGCTGATGGTGGGCCAGAGACCTGTCGAGGTACCCTGGAGCTGGACGATGGCGACGTGCGCAAAGACTGACGTCTTGACAAGGGCGCATCTGACGCAGTTTTCCCACCAGTGTCACCGTTTTCTAAAACACCAAACTCGTTCGTGGATGTCTCGCCAGGTATCGGCGAAGGATCTGCAGAAGGCGCAGTAACGTTGAGGCTGACTCGTTTGCTGACCAGGGTATTCTGCCCAGTGCCAAATCCAGGCGAGCCAGCAGCGGACGTTCTGCTTGATATGCGAGGTATCTTGGTAGGTGTCTCCTTGGAGAGGCCACCGACGGAATTAAGGAGTGCAGAAGGCGGGTGGTCTCTTGACTCCTTGGACGCGCTATAGCCGGTTGTACCAACAGACGGGGAACCAGCAATGGTGGGAAGTTGATTTCTGGTGCGAAGCGAAGCGTCCGACTGTTTCTGCATGGAACTGACAGTTTGAGATGTAGCACGAGAAGATGACGGGGTTCTAGTAACTGCGGAAGCTGGCGTAGATGCGGAATTGTTTACCTTGAGGTTGGCGACACGTTGGGCGGTGGTAGCGGGAAGTGCACTCATTTGCATAGGCGGCATGGCTGCTGCAGGAATAGCCTTCTTCGGATCAGTAGACGAAAGTGTCTGAGAGTGATGTCAGTGCGGGGGAAACATGGATGACCAACGATGATACTCACCTTGCCTCTCTTCCTGCCCATGAGCACCGATATCCTGCTTTCACTCCGATCCTTGTGGTCTTGCTTCGACTTCTCCCCCTTGCGAGTGTCCCTCGCCTCTTTGCCTGTACCTGCGTCGCTCTTATCACCATGGAGGTTTCTTCTCGAACTGGACCCCTTGAGCAACGAAGGTAAGCCTAAACTAAGTACAGACGACTTCTTCTGTGCCGAGCCCGGCGTGGTGGATTGAAGCCGAGACGACTCTTTAACGGGAGAGCCACTTGCTTTGCCCTGGCCTTGTCCAGAATTAGTCGGCGCGGAAGGTATTGTGGGCGAAGCTGACAATGGCATGGGGTTGGAGGCGGCAATGTGGACGCTCTGAGACGAAGAGCGCCTGAAAAATGGGATCGAGGATGGCGTGAGACGTTTGGACTGGTGGCGTCTGACAGAAGAGGCAGGGCTGAGTGGGGCATTTTGGGCATTGGACGGCATTGAGGTTGTGGTATTGCTGACGCTGGAGCCCGTCCCAGGACGACTCGAGGCCTTTTCACGATCGGATGTCTTGGAGGCTAACCCAGGAGACTTTGGAGTCCGAGTGGACCCAACAGAGGACAGTGACGCGAGAGATGCTGCAGAAGTCATGGCATCTCGCTGGACGGGAGACCAGGAGACATTGTTAGCGACAGGAGGGGACAGTGCATGTTCCCTGGACGCGCGTTTGCGCAACTGTTGGGTGAAGTTCTGCATCGACCGTGGACTGAGTGGGAAACTCGAGGATTTACTAGTATCCTTGTCCTTCATCGACGCGATCGATGGGGAGCTCGTCAGTTTTATATTCAGTGCGTTCGAGAAGCTCCATTTCTTGGAAGGTGTCTTGTTAACGGATGGTATGGTTTCAGGAGCAGATTGACTGCCTAGAGCTAGAGATTCGTGCTGATGAGAACCATGAGACTTGGGAACCTCAAGGGACACTGTGCGTTCTATATCGCCATCACCCCCAGCGGAGTGAGGGAAGACAATACCATGTGAAGACTGTGGCGGTGACCGAAAATTCGATAAATCCTTTGGGAGAGGAGGTACGGGAGGTACACGCTTCTCTTCCAATGCTTCAGCTCCACCTGCGAGTGAGCTGGTGCGATCTTTAAGAGTGGCATCGCCTCCAGAATTGATACTGGAAATGTCACTTCCTGCACTGTTCCGCCGTCCCTTGCCAACACCTGTCGAATGTCTACCGGAGCCGGAAGGAGCCGAAATAGAGGTGGCGCTCGTTGCGGTAGACAGTGATGCTGAATCCCGTGAACTTGTTGGAGTGGTTGTATATGTGGTAGAAGACGCAGAACCTCGTTTGGGAGTGAAACTGAGGCGAGCACTGATCGACTTCTTCGGTGTTTTGTCACAGCCGGACGAGCTGTGATGTTCATCACCACTCGTGACTGCACCAGCGCGCGCGTCACTGGTGTCATCCACTGAACCAGAGACAACGTGACCGACAGCCTGGACACGTATGGTGGCTTCCTTGTCCTTGTCCTTGGTGCTTCCTTTGCGACTAACCTTGCTGCTCTCGTTGACACTGTCCCAATGTACGCGACCTGAGGTGCTTCCCGGGGTGCCTGGACGGCTCATACGGTTTAGGCTGCCGATGCTTGCGCGGGCCCGGGCGGTCTTTGTGGATAATCCGTCGATTTTTCGCAATTCCTCTGCGTAGGCAACCTCGTCCATAGCGGACCAACCCTCCTGGGTGCCGCGGAGGAGTGAATGAGCAACATTGGATATGACATGAGAATGTGGTTGATGTGGTGAAGTTTCTTTGTGTGATGAGGATGATGGACGGAGTGGGGGGGTCGTGGTGGTGGCACTGCCTGCATGCCGACGAAATGGTTGGATAGGGTTCGTGGATGGGGAAGAGGGGAATTGAGAGAAGTCAGTCGTGTGTGCACGTCTGGAATGGGCCAGAAGTGCTGTGTCGTGACTAGCAGATGATGAACTAGTGGAAAGCTGACGAGTATGGATATGATTAGACTCGATTGGAGGTGCTGGCTTGATGGGAGGATTGACAACCGAGCTTTCCCTGCGCCGGTCGCGGTTTCTGTCGCGAGGGGTGCTGGACATGGAAGTTGAGCCTGAACTGCGATGTTTGCGTACGGGGGCCGACTTTTCATCCTTGGAGAGAGAAGCGCGGTCCTTTGTGGCGGGGATCTTTGGTGAAAGAGGATCCAATTCGAACTCGTCGGAGGTGTGCTTTCTTAATTTGCGGAGGGGTGTGAAGGTATCCGGAGGTGACGATGCGTCGCTGAGGAGGGAATGTTCGCTTGGGAGTGGGGGCACGAGGGGGGAAGGTGGTTCTTCGGGAGAAGGCGATGATGTCTTGACGGCATCTGAAGGGTGTAAAAAACCAGAAGCATGTGGCTTTCGTGGGTAGAGTATTTCCTCGCCGCCGCTTTCTTCCCCCATTGAGCGACGTTGCCGAATAGTGCGTGGCAAAGGCTTGGGCTCGTGCTGAGAAAATGTGATCAAGTGGATGCGGCATGCTGCAGACGAGATAATTACCTCGTCGGACACTCCGTCGACAGCCTCGATAGCCCAAGGGTTGTCTGGAGAGTCGTTTACGACTACCACGTCATCGTCAAGATGGCTATCATCGGCGTGCGATTGCCTTGATTTGTCCCAGCGCGGTGTGGCCAGTTCGCCCACGCCAACCAGGCCCTTTCTGTCGATGTCGCGAGCGGGGGTCAGAGGCTCGTGTGGGGAGTGTGCGACGGGCGAATCAGCGCCAAAGTAGTAGGGATCGAGCGACGAGGTCGCGGAGCCGGGGCGCCTGTCGGTGTCGATGTCGTGGGCATCGTCCGTGGATGAGATGTGCACGCGTGGCTGGGGGTGAGCGAGTGAGCGAGCGCCATGGCATTCGTGAGCGACACCTACGTTGGACATGCCAGAGAGCGAGAGCGACTGAGCGGGCAAACTGGATGTGTGTGTGTGTGTGTTTGGCGGCAGTGGCTGGGTCGCGGTCCTCCTCGTCTCCGTCCCACTCAGCGAACATCTCGCCTGCACGTGAGCAGCGACAGGGACGTTTAACTCGTGTCCGAGTCTAATCAGCTCTTTCTGCAGCCTGCATACGAACTCACCGCCTCGTCCTGGTCCTCGCTCCATGTCGTCTGCTGAGCGAAACCAGTCATCAGACGGCGATGACATCCCAGATACCCAAACCGACCTCCAGCCCCAAATGACCGTGCACCCCGTCGGCGGGTACTCCAGTGCAATGCACATGTACCCATTTGCACCCGGTCTCGTCCCCGCCCAGCCTCCCCGCTCCAAGCGAAGACAGGTCAAGAACGCCTGCACTAACTGTCAGAAGGCGTGCAAGAAGTGCGACGACGCTCGGCCCTGTCTCCGCTGCGTCAAGTACGGAATCGCCGAGGAATGCGTCGATTCCCAACGCAAGGAGCGGAAGAAGGGCGTGAAACGAGGCCCCTACAAGAAGCGCGATGGAAAAGGTGTGTGTTTCCTTTCCTCCCCGCACTCTTCTCCCTCACCCTCATCGTCGTTTCCCCACTTTCCTTGAGATCGCGCAGGCAGCAGCGTCGAAAATGTGGACGCGCCCGAGCAACCCAGCATCCCTATCCCCCAGGGTGTGCCCCAACCCTCCTCGTCCCCACCCATGCCCCCCTATCTGGCAGCCCCAGTTGGATACGCGACGAGCTTCTACGGGCAATTCCCCGCCCCGCCCACCCCCAAGCCCGGCGACGCTCCTGCCTACTACCCCCAGTTCTACATCACCCCGATCCCCCCACCTCCTCCCCACAACGGGCATTTGGGTCAGGATCCAGAACAGCAGGGGTACCCACAGCCGGCCCAGTTCTATCCGGCTTTCCTGCCTTATGCCCCACAGGCATACGGCCCCTACATGGTCCATCCCCATCGTCCAGATGGCCAGATGGCCCTCCCGTCCCCTCCATACCCCCCCTTTCCTCAGCCATTTGCAAAGCCCACATCCTCCGCTGACCAGGTTGATACAGGTAATGTCAATGGCCGGAACAACCACGGACAGGGGGATCAGAACTGAGGCGATGGTCCTGATCTATGTCGATTCTCCCTTTGCATGTCGTTTGCTCTCTTTCTCGTGTACATCTCCTCTCTCGTGTATGTAGCAAAGATGGATACCCATGCGTGATCCCTTTGTCGTCGACCCTCAGAGTCAGTCTGCCCTGCCGCGTAATTAGGTCATCGCCGGAAATGAATACAGCATGTGGCTAGCGCATGTACAATGTAGTACTATGTAAGTACGCAACAACAGACACGAATGCGGTCAACCGGTGAACTGCCACACGCCGACTACGTCCAGTTGCCGCCTATTGTATTCGCTGGCTCTCAAGGCGGATGCTCGCTGACATTGACCCACAACCCTACTCAGCGGCGCCACCCCTTGGACACCTCAGCTTCCGCGCCTGTCCAGCAAAAGGTGGAGCAAAGGGCACCCTGTGCGCGGAGAAATCGCGGCCACCGTGCGAGCCTGCTCAATGATCGTCTTAAATTGCATAAGGAGGAGGTAGTAGAGGGGCCCCGCTTGCGCCAGACCTGTACGAATCCCGGTGGCGGCATGAGGCCAGAGCACAGTCGTAACCCCAAGGAGCACCATGGGCTGAGAGAGGCCGGGTCGCTTGCACCTCTGTCGCCGTATCAGAACACGGATTAGTCGCCATCACTTGACTCGTCGTTTTCATTTACGTCGCCACGACTAAACGGTTGGGCGATGCCAACATCACCCACAGCGGCATAAGCAGCAGCACTTCGTATCCGAGGGGATCGATTGTTGATCGGCTCAATACATGAGGACGGACCAGCACAATGGATCCTGCTAATGGAAGATTGGTTGAAATTTGTCCACTGACGCTTACCGTGACCAATGCCATCCTTATCCGATCAATGGAGTCACCGGATGCTAGAGAGATGGGACGCAGATCCGAGGCATAGCAGCTAGATGACCCAAAGATAAAGATCACCTACCCCCGTCAGGTGAGTGGTGTATCGTCCATCCTGAACATCTTGATCGCCGCTGGACATCGCCTGAATCGTCTTGAAGGGGAGATGAATACGAGGGCTGCAGTCGCCGCGCACGATATAGATCATTCTCCTCTTGTACTTATCCGAGTTACGACCCCAGAATCGTTCAATCTCCCGGTGATATAGCACATACGGGATAAAGAAAGAACCCCCCGTGCCATGAGGAGCTCCTTCCGTAGGTGCCGCCCTGCCTGGCGTGATGCATATCTAACAGGAAATGAATGGTCTCCCCCCCATTCAGAAACGCAGTTCCAGATATGTTATCTGGCCTCACCTGCGCGCCATGAGATTCTCATTCCTAGGGCCCAGCCTCGAAAGTTCTCCCCCCAATGGTGGTTAGTTTGCACCCACCCTTGACTGTATTGAAAGCTCTTCCCTGAGAACGGCATGCCGTCCAGCGGTTAAACTGAGCCTCGTGATTCAATTGAGTTTCTGTAGGTGATGAACACCCGGAGTCCGTACGTTTGAGTTTCGCATCATGGGCCCCTCAAAATGAGGACTCTGGGTTCATGTCTGCCGCCATCCGGTGTGCGCGTCGATAAAGGCCCCTTCTTGTGTTGCCCGACCCGGGGAAATGATAACGGGCGCTCGTCTACGCTCTTGATCAAGCCTTGCCCTCTGGTGCCTTACATAACCACTACCAGCTCTATGACACTATTTTTTTCTTTTGACTCCGAGACCAATCAGATTCATATACGGGATCGAACGGGACCCGTCTCATGAATCATTGTTACTGGCTTCTTTCGAAGCAAGTGACAGAACTGTAACACTATGGTGACTTTCACTCGTCATTCGAACGTATGACGCGAAGCTCGTGCCATTCTTCTTGGACAACCCTCCGCAACTCCACAGGATCAAAAAAAAGCTCAAAGATCCGCCGTATGCTCGGATGCTGAGTCCATCTGCAATATTGGTACTAGAACAATGCAAGTTGACTTACTCCTGAACTGGCTGTATCAAAACTCTGGTCTGAGATAGCCACTACCAATCCGACAGTTAACAGGGAGTAGCCAAGCTCAGATCTGGGCAGAACCAGGTAGCTCAGACGCACGTTTGGCCTGGACGCCCGTCCTGATTCATCGGGACTGTTCCTAGGTCTCACTCACCTTGCACTTCAAATACTAGACTATCCTTTGCCTCAGGCTGCGTGGCTCCAATATTTCCCCCCTGCCAGGTGTGTTTCCGTCGACCTATACTATCCCAGAAAGATGGGTTTTATTCAACTCTCAGAGACGTCTTGAACCATCCGTAGTGTTGGCTTGGCGTCACCCGCAGATACTCCTAATCATGCTTCAGCTGAGGCAAGAAACATTCCATCAGCCTCATTTTCCGCCTCATCGCACAAAGCACAACCATTCCCCAGCATCCCCAAAGTGACTACATTGGAGTTCCGAAGAGTGCACGTCGCGATGCACGTGTCTACACTGAAGATATCATCCACTCCATGGGCTTGACACGGGCCGTGGAAGTGAAGCCACAGAAGAATAGCTTTGTACATACCGTCCTGGAATGCTATAACCATCATCGTGCGCTAACCCTTCGCCCTGACGACGCTTGGCTCACTATCCTCACGCAGTTCAGCTGCTTTGTGAATGGGAATACAGAAGCCTTGTGATCGCCCTTTGTCCTTCATAATGACAAGGAATTGTCCGTGAAGACGGGGGAGACGGACTGGATCTTGTGGTTCGGATGAAGAGATGAGTATCGGAATACAGCAAAATGACATTGACCCAGTGGATCATTTTCACCTTCTCTGTTACCAAGCCTGATGATAGGCTTGTCGCTGGAATGGTTATGATGGCCACTGTCATTCCTTCTGCCTCCTTGGTGGCTGCGGATTCCCTCGTGTCACGCTCGAGGGAAACAAAAAGATGATTGAGTGTACTTCCTCAAGAAGATTGAAAAACTCAAAAAATTCGGTCCCCAGACTATTGCCTGGTATCATCTATTGCACCCAACAGGTACGCGGCTGATGCTCGATGGCGTAACATACTTTGCTCTAGATAGCCGCAAGGTTCACCTGGGTACGCCCAGGTTGATGTCACTCCCAGGTAAAGCAGTTTGCCAGACGGCATTGAGATCTCGAGCGGTGACAAAATCCTTTTAGTCGCCGGACGGAGGGACTTGACGAGAGGTGGTGGTGGATATACAAGAGATAAAGATTTTGATTTGGTGACAATACTTTTACTTATACGTCGTCATTCTGGTGGTGGTAGGGCATCTGCTTGTTTCTTCTGTCTGTATGCAGGAAGAGGGCGGCCTGGATCTGCAAAACGATATGTACTTAGTGCTCAAAATAGTAACCTCGTCTCTGTCCAATCAGAGTGCGTCCTAAGTATTCAAAAACTCGGGAGTCATTCGACACTTTTGCAGATTTGAAGCAAGAATCCGTTTGCTTCATTTTCACTTCCCAAACAGTACAGTACTACTACATAGGTGTTTGTTGGGTGCGACCTCCAATTTGTGGGGGTGGAGCCTTAGGAATGCAACGATCAGCGCTTAGTCACAAATCAGCTGTGCCATACGCACTGGCCGTCGGTAAGATTTCACAGTTTCTTAGTATTCCAGCTGCTATAACCGATAGATACGATAGTATCACTATTATGGACGAACTAGCAGCTGCACGAGCTGAGCTAAACCGGCTAGAAAAGAAGTTCGAACAAGAACTTCTTAAAGAGCTGTTCGCTGTCCGGCGGTTTGCTGCACAGGCACAGAGAACCAAGGTTGAAGGACTAATTAAACAGGTGCCGGTCCCTGTCGGATCGTCTTCCGAACGAATTACTGTTTCAAATTATCGAGCTCTCCATCCAAACTGCTTTGGTTCCATGCAAGTGTTGCGATGTACATCTTGGATGGAAAAGAGAGTGTCACGTCGTTGGAGTTTAAACTTGATTCTCCACAGCCCTAGTCTCTGGTCTACTATCAAGGTGACTCCAACATGGCGCGAACCACTCGTCAGGGAACATGTGGCCAACAGTTGCCAACATCCCCTCGACATCGAAATCTGTTCTTGGTCCGAAGTGGAAAGCCGTGATACGCTGGTTGCCTTACTCGACATTGTCACCCCCTGTGCGCATCGCTGGCGCAGCCTCGCCATTCGAGATGATAGTACCGAGCCCCACAGATGTCTTGTATTGGAACTGCTCAACCACATGACATTCCCGACTCTCACATCTGTTTCAATGCTGGATGTCCCTCCATACTTGGATGATTTTGAAGGATCCTTTACGGAATGCCTTGCCTTTCTTGCACCGGAAAATTGCCCTCTCAAATTTCTAGAGCTCGGAGGACTTTTTATCACAATAATGCCTTTTCGGGTACCCTCCGGCTTACTAAATCTGCGCCTTGTCTTTGATGATCCCTTTGGAGAAGATCCCCCATTCTTTCTTGGGTTATTATCGTGCCGTAACTTAACATCACTTTCTCTCTCCGGCGAGCTCTGGACTTTCGACCAACTACCTCCCAATAGTATTCAGTTTCCATTGCTCGAAACGCTTGTGTGCAGAGTTCGCTCAGCGAAAGGACTAATGCAGGCTCTTGTCGCTCCGGTGCTCAGTCATTTTGAGTATTGTCCACCAGTTTGGGATGCCTCACCAGATGATGTGTTCGCTGGACTCGGTGACAAGTTCAGTAGTGTCATTCGCCTTGTCCTTTCCGGTATGGATCCCTCACATGAAGCCAAGGCCATCTATTCAACGTTTCCCAATGTTCGCCACATGGTTCTGGGACCCCAAGACTCAATTCCGATCTTTCGGTTGGAGGATGACTCTCCTTCCGAAGCCACTTGGCATCATCTCGAAAGCTTGACTGTGGACGGTCCGAAACCGACTAGGGGCTTGTCAACTTTCCCGCACCATTTAGTTAGATGGCTCAAATACTGACAACATACGAGGCAATCGAAATTGCGAATCAGGCTTTGCACGGTGTATGCTACTAGAGATTGGAACCGCCTTTGGAATCTTCATGAAATGTTACATGAACTTTGCACTCTGGAGTGGGCAGGTGTTCGGCTCAATATGAAGATGAGCCTGTTCGGTGACAGTGAATCATTACTGCTGGTATGTATGCCCACTTTTTTATACCACATTGGTGCATCCCTTACCCTGTTTGTTTACATAGGATGTCCCTGAGATGCCCTTTGACTTCATGAACTATATTAGCAAACCGTTTGCGGCAGGACAAGTTCGATGCACCTCGGACGCTCGCCATTTATTTTCCAGCTTACCCTGGAATCATGACACCACAAGTGACATTGATTTGCACAGTTCGTATTCTTTTCAGTATGACGATGACACTGACTATGACGAGAGTGACGATGAGGAAGATGATTACGCCTTTTGACTCGCATAGTCCACGGATCCTTTGTCGCTGAGGCCGCTCCACAACTCCAGCTCTCATAAGGCTCATTTACACTCATTACTTGAATGCCAAAAATTAAGTGTATCTTTTGAATTATTTTGAATTTGCTTTTAGTAAGGCATTTTTCTCGGACACCTCGAATATGGGTAGCTTTATTGATTGCTACCAACTTTAAGAGTCAACGAGCGGAAAGATAGGTCATCTGGTCTTCACTTGATCGTGACCTGATTACTATGTTCTTGGGTGCACTTGCTGATGGACTACTAATGAGGACAAGTGATAAGAAGCATTCTGATCTGCCACTTGAGGTTGTCCAAGTCCGATCTTCTTACGCCCACAGGCGATGATCTTTCCAACAAGGTGAATCCCAATTCTCCTGTTCCACATACGTTGGGGCTCGGGAGTGCTTAGTACTGTGCTGTTTTCCATGTGTTATCGACTCAGGTTTGGTCAACTGAACCGATTTCGTGGCGTCTTGGCGGACTTCTGGGTTCTCCTTGCTTTGGTCAGCTAATTGGTGTTCGAGTTCGTCCCTGTTCGTCCGTGCACTGAGCTCTTTGCGCAGGTGGCATGTGCCGCTTGGTAAAAGATATCCTCACTGCTGTTTTGAACGACCTTCTAATGAAGCATCTCAGACTGGAATGTCGTAGCTGCACATCGAAACACTAACACCACTAACCCTTGAAATGCACAGTGCATGATGGAGATTGGCATGGCCATAGAATGTAGGGAGATACACAAGTCGTATCCCTTGAACGCGGGAAGTTTCGGACACAATGTAAGTATTACTGAGGTCTTTGTACAAAGTTGATCTGGATCTGCCGTGCTGAGGCTGCATTTATCCCACCCCGGGCCCCCTTGGGCCATACTCGAGCACTAGCTCATGTGGTCGGCCAGGACTATCTGATTATCAGGTGTGCCCAAATGGTCTCAAGTTATACCGTTATTCATTGGCCGTCGAGGTCCAAGCGAGGGTTTACAGTAAGCTTACAGCGTAGATTTTCCAAACGGAGGGTAGTTTTGTAGAGAGTCGGCGGCCCGCCAGATCTGAGTCATATGCATGAGTATAGTAAGCATGTAGACTATTCGGTTCCAAGACTTCCAGTGATATGCCAGACCCCGCTCTGCTCCTTGATAGTAACACCATGCACCTCGTATGCCCAAAGTTGCCTACTGTACTTCATCACCAAACCACCGTTGATCTGGCCTATGATTTGTGGTTCTATGACGTAGGTCTAAGTTATGGCTGTTTGTCTTGATTTTTATAGACATTTTCCTTTGAAAGGTCAACAGTGTCCATGTCCTCCCTGGAACGATTGATGTGGAAAAGTTCAAGAATGCCCTTTCTAACACTCTTCAGGTGTATCCCCATGCAGCTGGGCAGCTACGTTGTCAAGACAGGCGTTGGTTTGTAAGTGGCCTCTTCCATGGCCTAGTAGCAGTCAGTTCACTGTCTTCTTAGATAGAACTCACAAATACTCCTGTACCCTTGGGTGTCAGTCGTGTCGAAGAGAAATCTTCGAGTTCATTTTTGCAAGAAGACTGGGTCATGCAAAATCTTTTAGCATTCCTTGCATTTCCCCAGCGGACCCACGCCAGCCTTATCAATGGGACAGAGCCGTTACTCCGTTGTCAACTTACCTTCTTTTTGGAAGAAACATGCATTGGTATATCCTGGCATCACATTCTAGGTCAGTAAGTTGTGTCAAGATCAATTGAGAAAGACTATGCAACCTTTTATGTATAAAAAAGGTGACGCCACTGCTCGTTTCCGTTTCATCCACACTCTGTCGCAATTCTACCAAAACAAAGTACCAGAGTTTCCTACACCCACATTCCGAAAACACGCCTTGCCACCGCCCTCGGAAGCCATCGCCACAGAATACTATCCTAAGAACCCTCTACTCCACCATGCGTATCCCTTCGCTGAAATCGGCGCTAAATTCGCGGAAGCCAAGAAGGGAGTTGAGATCCTGAATTGGCGGTTCACTGGCGAAGAGCTGCGTAGATTACATGAGTTGATCAGTTCAAGCGGGCAGCAAGCGCTCACCATCCAAGACTGCCTCACGGCTTATATTGTCACTGTTCTGAATCGCTGTCAGGAAAAACCCATACGAATAGTTACTAACCTAGGCAATGTAAGTGGGGGGCACATTCTAGTCCGAGTGATATTGCTTAACCCCCGTGCAAGTATCGAAGGGTGAAAGTGCCATTCGTCGAGGAGAACTTGGCAGGAAATGCGGTCCAAACTGTCTGTGCTCGCCTTTCTGCAGTGATGGCGATTTTCTTAACCCACACCAGATTGTTACAGAACAGCTTCCCCTAGATATGGTTGGGATTGCGACTGCGATCCGTACCTCCATCATTCGCAGCCGAGACCCCCAAGAATTTGAGAATTGGTTGAGCACTGCAACGGACCGCATGCTGACCACCACCAATTCAGAGAAGTCGTTTTTCTTTAAGTCTTATGATGACGTGATAGACGTAAACGGGACTTCTTCGTGAGTGTACTGTTTACCCAGCTCATCAGAAAGTAATATATGCTGACTTTGTCAAGGATTGATTGGTGTAGTGCAAACTTCGGCTTTCCGAATGGTTCAAGGTACCACGTTGAAGGATTTATGAAATTTCAGCTCCGGACTGTTAAATCCAACCCAATGAAGGGAGCTGATGGTGTTTGGCACGCTCGTCAAGGTTCCATCGACATTTCTATGGGTGTACCGACAGAATTAAAGTCGAGAATCCTAGATATTCTCGCTAGAGGTTTCGAATAGAACGACTGCTTGGAAGGTTCAACCCTCAAATGTAATTCATGATTTGCTTTACTGCAGCTTCTTCCTTCCGAATCGTTGTCACTTGTTTACAAGGTCACTACGCGTGGAAATTGTAGACACTTTTTTCGACATCCGCGCAATTGCCTGTAACAAAGCTCCGCTGTGGAAAAAGCCGTAGTTCGAAGATCGCTGCACGAGTGTACCAGCTATCAACAAAGTGTTAATGGTATGGTCATGATCATTGGCACGTCCCAAGGAGGTCAGTGTTAGAGATATATGGGCGTGAACGTAAACAAGGTGCCTGCCGTTTCCAACGGCTTTGTTCTGGTACCCACTACTGAACATGAACAAACTAAGAAATGCACTGATCGGGTTATATTCGGGGTTTCCGAACCAGCTCCAAAGCTATTACTTACATATGTTCATGCGGCGCCAGATGGCTCTTTATTCGCTTCCCTCTCATTTTGCTTCTTATCTTATTAGTGGCCAGGCGACATGGGTGGTGTGTCCGTTGCTACTGGGGGCATCCAAGACGCGTCCTTCGCGCACCTCCTCGATCCCAAGAGGAAGTGGTACAATAACAAGCGGTCAGCCTGGACGTCCTGCCCACCCACCCCACACAGTTACTGACTAGCGTGTTCAACAGAATCATCCTGCTCAATGCCTGGATTTTCCTCTTGTGGGTCCTTTTTGTGTCCTTGCAGCAGCAATTCATCCTTGACCACGCCCCTGCAGCCTGATTACGTCTTCTACTAATGGCTACGATGGTAGCATGATGAATGGTCTCCAATCCCTCCCTCAGTGGCAATCTGCCTTCAATAACCCGTCGAATGGAATGCTTGGTGTTCTGAATGCCATCCAGGTAGGTGGTCCTCTTTGTTGTCGTTAACCATGATTTCTGATTGCTCAGCGGTCGTCTTAGAACGTCGGAGCTTTGGCTGCTTATCCCTTCGCTCCATACCTTTCTGATGGCATTGGTCGCCGCAAGGCCGTGTTCCTCGGTGCAACAATCATGCTTGCAGCGACCGCACTACAGACCGCATCCCAGTCCGTGCATATGTTCATCGGAGCTAGGTTCTTGATCGGTTTTGGCTTAACCTTCGCTGGTAAGGATTTCGCGGTGATCTTGTAATGCCTGCATACTGACCATCTGCTAAAGCAAATGCTGCCCCCATGCTAGTCACTGAGCTAGCATATCCCGAATACCGCTCACAGCTGACGTCATTGTACAATTCCCTTTGGTACTCTGGCTCAATTGTGTGAGTAGATTTCCTACGCCTCTCGTCTGATACATGATGACGGTTCTTCAGTGCTGCTTGGACTACATATGGTACATTCAAGATTAACAGTACATGGGCTTGGCGTCTCCCATCTTTGTTGCAGGGAATTCCGGCCTTTTTGCAATTTGCACTTGTCCTCTTCGCCCCCGAGTCTCCGCGTTGGTTGGTCAGCAAGGGAAAAGAGACTGAAGCACTTCGGATACTGGCTTACTACCACGCTGACAATGACGAGTGAGTATATTCCGTATGTTCAAGGTATTCATCCAATGTGTGGAAAGGCAGGATCCCCTTGTCCAGTACGAATTCGAGGAAATCAAGACTGCCATTCAATTCGACCGCACTGGTACGTTTCATTAAGCGGTACCGTGAATTTTTGTGCTCACGATTTTTCCTTAGTTACTGCCAACGTTGGTTGGAAGTCCCTCATCGCCACCCCCGGCAATCGTAAACGCATGCGTATCATTGTCGCATTAGGGTTTTTCTCCCAATGGTCTGGAAATGGTCTTGTTTCGTACTATCTAAACAAGGTGTTTAATCAAATCGGCATCACGGGATCAGGCACTCAGCTGCTCCTGAACGGTCTCCTGCAAGTCTGGAATCTTTTCTGGGCGGTTTTAGCTGCTTTATTGGTCAACAAGCTTGGCCGTCGATTCCTCTTTTTGACTTCTGCTGGCTTGATGACGCTGTTCTACACAGCCCAGGCTATCTGCTTCGCTCAGTACTCTGAACACGGTGTTCCAGCTGCAGGTCATGCCGTTGTTGCCTTTGTGTTCCTCTTTTTTGCCGCGTACGATATAGCGTTCACTCCTCTAATCGTTTCGTACACCGTGGAAATTCTTCCTTTTCATCTCCGCGCCAAAGGCTTCACCGTCTTCAGTTTCGTCATTTCTGTTGCTCTCATTTTCAATCAGTATGTGAATCCTTCTGCTCTCGCCGCCCTCGGGTGGAAGTACTATGTAAGTCCGTTATGCTGGTGTATTTGCGTTTTGTCAGACTCATCCTAAATGTAGATTGTCTATGTCTGCTGGTTGGCCGTCGAATTCGTGTTCTTGTGGTTCTTCCTCGTTGAGACCAAGAACAGAACATTGGAAGAGACTGCCGCTATTTTTGATGGCGAAGATGCCATCGAAACGATCGCTCACCAAGGAGAGACGGGTGGATTATATGAGCCGTCCGCCAATAAACAACCATGAAGAGTTCAATACTCAACTCGCATATTTATTCTTGCTTTGATCACACCTTTATCTCATGCTTTTCAATGCGTACATCTTATTCTCTGTCTGGTGGATTTGTGTGGGTATAGTCGCTCGTTCACGCTCAATTTCATCGGTTTCATCCAATTTTCTTGGGATGTGTATTGCCACTCGTCTGCTGCCGTGGAGTGCAGGCGGCTGAGAAAGATAAGAGAATAGACTATTAGTTCTTAGATCGAGACTACATCGGCCCGACTTTCAGCCTGAGACCTGACCACCGGCCCGGAAAAATCGTGATTTCCCACACCCTACGATCAACCACCACCAAGTAGTGCAGTCTGCCATCGTTGTATTAGCGGTGATGGCATCTGAGGTTGTTATTGAGCCTATCGATGAGGTGCGCTGATCTGGAACGGGCATCGTAACGCACATAACCTCACTCGGTTTAAAACTAGGCTCAGCTTGCAAACGATAACGGAGAGATATACTTGTTTCAATGGCTCTCATCTCTCCAAAAGAGCTTGGAAGAGGCAACAAATGTTGGTTATAATGCACACCACGCAAATTGCTAACTAACAGCCTCCAGGATCAAATCAAGGCTTCACAGTCCTTTGTGGAAGAAACACTACTGAAGATCGTATGCGGCTCGAATGGCTATCCGTTACCTGGTCGTGGGATTCGTAACTTGTCTGCGAGGTGCTTTGTCCTGCAATACTGTCGTGGAGAGACTAGAAAACTATTCGACATTCTCCGGGCTTTGTTAAAGACCGCAGGAGACTCGAAAGCCACGGACGCAGACAGAATTCGGATGTATGCGAGTGGTTATCTAGCTTCCCGTATATCCTGACTGCTACTCGCAGAGCAGCCTTTTGGACAATCGGCGAACTCATGGCAACGTTTGGTTCTCAGGTACGTGCTGCTGGTTTTACCTTTCTATCCAGACTCAAGGAATGATAGTTCATGTCTTTTATGGCTGAAATCGCGACTATCTCACTGAAAACTTTCAGATCATCTAGTGTAAGGTGTTTTTTCCCCCCTTGTGTTAATGGTTTAATGCGCCCGATAGTCACCTCATATGCGCTTTCACGCGTTGATCATGCTTCAGAAAGCATTGGAAAATGCGAAAAAATCTCTGACGGATTCCCTTTGCAAGGACATCATCAAGAACATGAAGAATGGGATAGGCGACAAGGCTCTTGCGGTGCAACGTGTAGCAGCTGGGGTAATACTCGTTTGCTCTCCCAGTCCATTCTTGACATCTAATTCGAAAGTCAGGTCTTGATGGTGATGTTTTCTCAAGAGGAGTCTGTTTCTGTCGCAGATGTTGAATCTGTCGTTTCCATCTGCATAAAATCCCTTGACAGTGTTGATCAGATTACCCGCCAATCTCTTGCCCGACTTGTTGGCCATGTACTAGCCGCAACGCAAGTTCCGCGAGCGGCACCTACTCTTGACTCTCAGAAGGGCAAGAAAGAGAAGAATGCTGAGAATGCTGATGTCTCTGTACCAGCTTACGTTGCTTCCGAGCAACTGAAGCCACTTCTCACCCTTGGCGAGATGCTGTGTCAACTATCCACACATTTTAATAAAGCACAGCTCTCTCGCAGAGCACGTGCGGGCATTTTCGATTTCTACTTTATGCTATTATCGAAACTTGGAGCGGAGTTCGTCGAAAGTAACTATTCCCTCATCGTTGGGCATTTAATGTCTGAGGTGGTTTCTCACCCGAAGAACAGTGCAACAAGGTACGACAGGCTGTTCACTCGGAAGCTCATTGGCGCTTTGCTTCGAGACCTTGTAGCTGCACGGATGCTGAGCGAACAGGGACAAATTGGAGCCATCCAGGAGTTGGCCTCATCATACATGAAGAGGTGGCCAGCCCTCATGCCAGGCCAGGTGTCACCAGCATCGACCGTTCTCACGATTTCCCTCGCACAGACTGCTGAGCTGCTACAGATGCTTGGGAATGCGCCTCCAATAGTTCAGGTTAGTACGCCGTTGGAGCCATCTATGTTTCATCATAATGTCTTTTACAATGTTTGCTCCAGGATGCTGTCGCGGAGCCCCTACTTACTCTCCTTACTCACCCCAGTCATTCAGTTCGGGTTAATGCGAGCTGGACGCTGAAATGTTTCTGCTCTTCGACACCCTTGCGCTTGCCTAAGACGATTCTCTCCATCCTGGAGTCTCTTAATCGTGACATCGAATCACTACAGTCTCCAGCTGCCCCATCGGACATTGATCGACGGGCACTTGGCCGTGCATATGGCCTCGCAGCATTGGTTGCGACTATACCCGAACGACCCTTATACGTTTCTTTCGACATTGCGTCGAATATCCTTGATACAGCGACACAACTCCTGAAGCGCGCAGCTGAACACGATGTTCGTATCGCGGGCGTTGAGGTCGAAGTGGCATGGATTTTGATTGCCTCCCTTATGCTTCTGGGACCAATTTTCGTTCGGTCACATCTTCCTCAGCTTCTGGTCTTATGGCGAAATGCCTTGCCGAAGACGGCTAATAAAGATAGTTCGTCGGGGCGTACTGCCAGTGAATGGGAGTTCCTCTTACATGTCCGAGAAAGTGCCTTGGGCGCTGTCTTGTGTTTCCTGCTTCACAATGTTCCCCTTGTAACTCTCGATGTCGCTCGCAGGATTTCGTCCATGCTAAGCAATGGACTCGCCTTTATGAATGCACTTCCTCAAACCTTTGAAGAGTCCGCCGCATCATCTATTGATACGAAGCCCACGCTTCGTACGAGGGAATGCTTGCTTCGTTGTCGCGTGTACCAGTGTTTCGCCGTTCTTGGGATATCGACGTTGACGGAGGCAGTTCAATCAACTTTACTACAGTCTGCCTTATCTGTGTTTGCTGGTCAGGAAGGCGATGGAATATCAGCCATCCAAGCTTCCATTGCTTCATCTTCGGGTTTCACATCGGTTTGGCAGACTGTTGATGGTTTCGGTTATGGAGTGACCACGATGGACATCGTGGACGACGAAGCTGTGCCCTCCGCAGGTGGAGCGCATGAGGGGCAAACCGAAAATGATCAAGTTGAACAACTGACAGCCCTGTTTGTAAGTATACGCTATTGCCTCTACGGACTGAGCCTTATCGATCCTTAGCTACGTAAACCGGTTCTAGGAGCATGTGAACATGATACTTTGTCACTATGTCTCACTGGCGTTCCTGGAACTGATACGCCATGGCTTGACCCTCCTCCTCCTCCTTCCGCTGTGGTCAATGCTGCGATTGAACTGTTTTCCAGGTTACTCCCTGTACAAGACCTTGCCACCACTACGCGTACCGTTTCACAACTCATTGAGCTAGTTCGGTCACCTAGACTCGACAAGAATGCTGGTCGCAAAGCTGCTGTCGTCATCAATGCCTCCGTAGCTATTGTGCGTAGCTTGAAATACGCAACCGCAAACCATTATCGCCAAGCGAAGGAAACTCTTGGCCACGCCCAGGTGACCACTATGCTGGCGGCCTTCCTTAAAGTTTGTGGTCACCCCCTTTCCCGCTACATTTCGTAACACCCACTTTCTAGGATGCATTGGTTGACGGAGATTCACTGTTACGTCGGGCAAGTAGCGAAGCGATTGGACGCCTAGCAAATATATCTGGGACAACATTCCTGACGAGTCAAGCGAAGGTCTTGGTTGATCACATCGTCAGCAACCGTGATCCTCAAGGACGTGCTGGGTGTGCACTTGCGTTCGGAGCGCTGTATAGCCATGTCGGTGGACTTGCTGCCGCACCTATATTGAAGACCGCAGTGAATATATTGATGTCCCTCAGCAACGACCCACACCCACTTGTTCATTTCTGGTCGCTGACTGCTCTGGCGAGAGTCATAAATGCTGCAAGCCTGGCGTTCACTCCATTCGTACCGAGTACGCTTGGAATGCTGGTGAAGATTTACTTGTCAGAACCTCATGAAGCTGAGGGTGGTACACTGAACAATGCAAATATCAGTGGTGACCTGCAGGCATTCCCGGTTGTCTGTCGCATCATTGATGCTATTATTACAATATTGGGTCCCGACGTCCAAGAATCATCGAAAACCAGGTCTCTTGTTCTCGACCTTGTCAGAGAGTTTTCATTCGAGGACGACGAGGACATCCTTATGGAAGACATTAAATGCACTCAACATCTTCTCATGTTCGCACCCTCTCACGTAAATATCCCCGATACTGTGACCCGCTTTAGGTCACACCTTACTTCCAGTAGACGCCAACTAAAGCTCGCCGCCATAGATGCTTTGTATCAACTTGTCCAGAAAGATGCCTTGGTAATGTCAAGACTCGGTGGCGACGGTCTTGTGGAAGATCTCTTCGCCATGCTTGATGGTGATCCTAGTATCCAAGGTGTTAGAAGTGTCATCAAGAGCTGGCTTTCTCAGACTGCCATTCACAATCCTTCTGCATGGATTGACCTATGCCAGAGGATCATGTTACGGACCAATGCCTCTCAGAAAGCGGTCAATGCGGCCAATAACCTAGATGACGAAGGCCAGTCCCTCAATGCGTCCGCGTCGGTTGCCAACACAGCGCAGGAGGGGTCATCCTCTACTGCTACATCTAGATGGAGAACTCAGCTCTTCGCCTTGGAATGTTTGCATACCATTTGCACCATCGTAGCTCGATCAGGAAGGAAAGAGCATACCGATATTCTTTTCGCAAGGAGCAATGGTTTCCTCGTCCATGGCCTTCTCGTCTCCAGAATACCGGATTTAATCAAAATGGCATTTACAGCATCGGCTGCATATGTCATGGAGATTCGCCTTGAGGGCCTAGTAGTTCTTCGCGATATCATCCAGGTGAGTGATATTCAATGGTGGAAGTATCTTTTTTGATCATCAACATAGGTCTTTTCTAAAACTCCAGACCCGGAATACCCGGAGGCGCTGTTACTCGAGCAACACCAGGCTCCGATCACAGCGGCCCTTACACCCGCATTTTCCTCCGACTCTGCCCCCGAAATATTGTCCTCGGCCATTGACGCTTGTGCTCTTTTCGTTGGTTGTGGTATCATGAAGGATGTCAACCGAATGGGTCGGATTCTAAAGCAGCTGACAAGTGCTCTTAAGGAAGTTAATGGTAATTGTAATATCATTTTGCATCGTTCATGGCTGATCCCGCATCAAGAGAGCAGCAACTTGAAAATGGGGACCCTCAGCGAGCTGAGTCCAAACGCATCGGGTATGCTAAGAGTATCTATTCTAGCTGCGTGGGCTCGACTCGAGATAGCATCTGCTGAGCAAACGTATCTTCTCGATGTTATTAAACCATACCGAGAGATACTTGCTTTGCAATGGGTCGCATGTTTGCGTGATTATGCTACTATTCGTGCCGATTCGGAATTTGTTCACGATTCATCACTTCTTTCATTGGACCCTTCATTCGCAAACCTAGGCAAAGTGGTATTGTTACCGGTGAGTGGCTTCACGTTATTTTCTCGACTTGATTTTTACGACCTACCAAGTATTACACCGACGCATGGGCTACAATACTGCAAGCTGTTGCTAATGCTATGGACCAGGCTGAAAGATTTGTATCCGCCGCTATCCTTGGACAAGACCCGAGACAAATGCACAACGTCGATGGCATCGAACCACCTACTGAACCTGCACCACTTTTTTATGTCATTTTCGGTCTCATATTTGAGGCTCTAGCGTCCCCTCCCACTCAGCCAACTAGCATCGTTGACCCTAATTCTAACACTGGGATAGCCTCCTTGAGGGCTCTCAAGTCTCTCATCGATCCTCGCTATTCTGGAAAGGCCCTCCTGGAACCTGCCGTTTTCAAGGAGTTCTTCAGCCTGTGCCATCGTATGGCAATGGTGGAGAATGCCAGGACCCTCGTCCATCTCCTGGAAGTCATCCACGTATTTAGTAAACATTTCGGACATCTTGGCACCGAAGGTGTCATGTCTCCGTAAGTGAGTTGCGCGAGATATTAAATGAGTCTGACAAAATTCTAGAAATGAGGCAATATCAACTAGCTCGGTTCGTGCTCACTGCCTCAAGATATGTGCGTACATCTTGCGGCATGTCAGACACACACATGGAGCCCCTGCCATCTGTGAGTCAGATATCTACTCACGGTCCTTGCTAGGATGTTCACACTCTGGACAGTTGGATCGGTTCAAGAATTGGCCAAGATGATAGGTGCTGCGCTGAATAACTTTGAGGTAGTCGTTTCGACTACAAACGGTAACATCCGGGAGGATGTTCGCGGAATCGGATGTATGCTATATGCAGGTGCGAACACCCCGTGGCTTGAAGGGTTGATTCAGTTGAACCGCCATTCGTTACAGAGTTACTGAAAGACGAAACATTGGAGATGGACCTAATCACCCCGACCTTACCTGCATTTAGGGCTCTGTTATCTGCGGAGGTCAAGGAAGATGCCCATGCACGCTATGGTAACCTGGTACATGGACTAATATCATCGTGTCTGCTCAACATTGATGATTTGCGGTGAGTGTACTTTACCGGAATCGCTTCGACCCACTGAAACACCATAGAGGACGTGAGGGTGGGACTTGTTCAAGAAAAGTCAAGACCAATATGCTCGCTGCAGTACTTATTTTGACTAGTATACCACCTGGAGTGAAACTAGCTCGGGGTGTTGTCGAGCACTTGGTGCACCTTATATCTCAGAAGCTGGAGGAGAGCGACGACGTAAGCGAAGCACCATACGATCCCAAATATCCTCACCGTTTTTTTTTTGTAGACCGCCATCATTGCAGTTCACTGCGCGAAAACAATAACAGTCGCAGCTACTGGCAGCGACTTTCTTCGCAGCTGTTCCCGGTTGCTGTTACCTGCATTAGTGCAGTATATTGCCAGGCTGTCACCTCGCTTGGATGACGACACTTTATCAGAGCAGCATTGCGCCGCTATCGAGGAGGTATACAAGACGTTTACTGCGCTCCTCTTATTCGTCACGGAAGAAAAGCGTACGGCCCGTCGTTATTGCTATAGTAACCCTTGCTCATGAGCAATCACAGGAACTCGCGTCTTGTGTGTAATCTTGCCTACCATCACTCTTCTCTTGCGCCCTTCACGCCCTCCGCTGGTCCCTGTTCATTCAAGTGCCGTGTCACAACTTTTAAGCCTAGCGGCATCGTCCCCTACATCCTTCAAAGAAGCAGCAGCTCAACTTGACCCGAAAGTACGGGAGGTGTTAGAAGTGTCAATCAGAAAAGCAGTTGAGGGTACACAGGCCACGAGTCAAACGGTTTCCAGACCACAAATTTCGTTAAAATCCTTCTAATACATGCATTAACGGTTCGGTTTGATTATACAACGATGAACGAATACAGCATCAGGACACCTGATTGCTAGTAGTATCGTGCCTATTTTCACTTCACTTACTTAGTGAAGTGGAAACCTCTTCCAAGTACAATGACAACTCCGCAATAGTCATACGATTTTCCGGCTGGATGGCCCAACATTTGTCATGTAAAGTGGCCCAAAGGTCGTCTGTCATCCAAGGCATGGCTTCTGGCTCTTCGGGTCGCAAAGGTAGTCGCCTTTCTTGAAGGTCTTGCATCACTACGACATCACGTTTCCGATGTGAATAGGGAGGTTTGAGAGTGAGCAGCTCCAAGATGCTCATGCCGAAAGCAAAGATGTCGGTATGTTTGGTTAGCTCCGCTTCCTCCCCATTACTCAACTCGGGGGCAAACCACCGGATTGCACTTGTGGTCGTTAGGGTATCTAGTGTTGCTCTACCCACCACATCCACAAGAACTTGCGTAAGTCCGAAATCGCAAACGGTTACAACTCCCTAGCGGCAGATCAGCAATTGTGAAGGCAAGATAAACAGCACACGCACTTCTGAGGAGACAAGTAGATTATTCTGTAAAAGCAAGATGAACAAGGATCTCACACCAGCGAAGGTTTACTCACACATTGGACTGGGAAAGACGGTCGTCAACAATGCAGTGATAATAGGTAATCAATCTACTCACTATGGCCATGAACAATCTGATTATCATGTAGGTATTCCAAGCCCTTTGATGCCTGTCTGAGCTACGAGGTGATCAGAAAGACCGGTGAAAAGCGGTGTCTAAGACCTACTAGCTCCAGCGGGTTAACATGGGGGTTATTGCGCCGGTAGCTGCGGGATTATACAGGTTTAGGGGGATGCGGAAAGAAAGAAAAAATTCATACGTTAACACAGTGTCATTCTCTTGCCAAGGAGAAACCTAGTAATATGGCTCAGAGGTGGTCAGAAAGGGTACAAAGGGAAACTCACAATGTGAATGGGACCCATGTTTGTGACGATACCATACAGTGTCAACACATTCTCATGTTTAAGTTTAGACCAAACGGTTATTTCGTGTTCAAACCGCTGTAAATAGCGTCACGCCTATCCATTTCTACGAATCGAATGTGATACATGCCGCCTGAAGGGTCTTCGACCTGGGATCACTCTCGTCCACCAGTCGCAACGTTTTCAATGCCACCTTAGACAATATCAGGTTAGAATTCGCAAACATATACTTGCATCAGAAGGTTTACCTTCTTCCCCCCGAGCCAAGAACCTTCGAAAACAGCACTATGCCGACCCCAAGACGTAGGAAGGGAGTTCGCCCTCTGGACTTGGTTGTTTAAAATTGGTATCGTGGGAGGTATTTTAGTTAAGCGATGCAGATCCAACAGAGCCTGTTCAAGCTGATTCTGGACAGTCGTTACTGGCGAAGGTGGGCAGGTCGATTCACGAGATTTAAACACAATTTCGCCGAAGAAGTTAGTCGACGAAGCTGCAACAGATTGTTTACCCCTGATTTGGACCAGATGCTGTTGAAGGCGTCAAAACGTGTTGCGCCGTCATCCAATTCTGCCAAATTACCTCTTGTCCCAACTTCATAAGTTCACGTGCTGCGCTTCCGCCTTGTTCATGTTGTTGTACGGCTTGTTCGACGTCACGAGGTGTAATCAGAAGTTGTTGCAGCCCTTCCTCCATCGTCATCTGGTGTTGACGCATCAAGTCAATGGACTGTTGCTGCATCTTGATAATATTCATCGGGCTGGTTAACTGTAACAGAAAAGAGTGGGTAATGAACAAAAGGAATGTATGGGAACAGGCGGTACCTGCAGACATTCCAGTGCTGCATTTACATCGGCTTGACATTTGTCCAGATCACGCTCAATCTTCCAGTTCTTTACTGGGCGGTGAAAGTCAAACGAGCACATAACTTAGGAGAATTTTTTTGCTTACGGAACCTCTCGACCTTGCCCCATCTTGTCCATCTCTGCACACGTCGGTGGACTCTCGAAAGCACGCTGGAGATGACCATCAGCTGGGACAGCGCAAGTCATGTATGCATCGTGGAACTCACGCCGCCACCTCGTCTAAGTCTTTCATTATATCCGTTCCAACAAGTGCCGTAGATTGTTCGTTGATCGTATCCAATAACATCGTACATCTTTGCACAAGTTGCGCAGACTTTGCCTGAGCACAGAGGACACAGCACAGCATAAATGGCTCAGCGATTGAAAGTCATCATAAACCAACAAGCTGGTCACCTTGTGCACAGCAACCTGCGAACATGCAGTATTGATTGACTGCAATAACATCACGGCACCAGACGCCAATGGCACCCCAGAGAATGTCGCTCCAATCTGAAAGGCTCCAAGCGCCGGATCGATTAGCGAAGTCAGCATTGGTGATTTGAGGCGAACGAGAGCCGCTGAAGAGGCAGGTTAGACGCTGACTGCATGAGAACTATATATGCAACAATGCCATCCCAGAGGAGTTCGAGTTGCTGTGCCATGGACCTACAAGATTACGTTATGGGACACCCCTGAAGGCCAGGTAGGCTGTCAACAGACCACAACCCACAACAGCCCATGGCAACGTGGAGTTCCCAACCAATTATTGTGTCTTGGCTGGAGCACTAGGAGGGACGGAAGTGTTAAGCACAACAGTGCTGAAGATACAAATATTGCTAATCCAGGTCGATCCAAGGAATGATGAACCTTTCAGTCTTCTTCCGGTGGCTATACCCATGCACTGCAGAAAGGCCAGAATGGGTTGATTTCAACATACGGCGGACCAACGACGAATGTACGTGAACTCTCGGTGCAAGCAAGGTGCCCGGGATCTATCCGGTTTCCTAGAACAGCTGATCCCGGCCATGTTCTTGTCCGTGGAATTGAGACGACGGATCGGCGTGACGCCGCCCTCCATTGGCCGTTTTTCAGTTACTTAGGAAAGCTGAGCTGGTCGTCAAACCAGGGGTTACCTATATACATCTATTACATTATCATGATAAAGCCGGCGGCAGGCCGGGGTTCCCCCCGCACGGGACCATCTTTGTCATCTTATCAACATCATCATTGTCCTCGCCTCAGTGCGGTCTGGCAAGTGATGTCATCCACAGCCGTTGTACATGATGTAGGTGCTGACAATCTTGCATCCTTCATGCTATCTTCCTCTTTTCATCCCACATCTATGTTGTGGTTTGCTCTCTCATTCGTTGCATCCTGCTGAAAGCAGTGGTGGTGCTTGCAATGTCTCACCATGATGCTTCATTGTGCATCGTGTCAACTGTCGGAGGTGAAGCTTTTCTGGCATGAATTGAATGTCATCATCAAGAGCAAGGATGCTGACAAAGTTGCACAGACACCATGAGGAGAGATGCAATCCGCCAGATCATCAGCACCTACATCTTGAACCAGTTTTCACCTGGGTTCAGCACACAATGACTGCAAATGACACCAGAAGTGAATGAACTGAGGCAAAGCTGTGGATGCCATGACACCAGCCTGGGCCCTGGGGAAGATTGATACAATGATACACACCATTGCATCAGGAGCATGATACTTGTGGAAATGAGAAACAGACCACAAGGGGCTACAAGTAGCCAAGAAGAATGGGGTTCATTGTGGGCACAGAACTTCTCTCACCTGATCTTACTGGAAAGAAGCTCAGGAGGAATCCCGCTGCCAACTTGTTGCCCATGGACAATCAACATCTGCATCTCAGTCATCTCCCACTACAGGCTCTGCCACCCTTGATTCCACATTTGATCGGCATCGCCGTGAGCTCCTGGAGAAAGCCACTCATGAGAACAGCGCCTCGCTGGGTTGGGCCGCTGAATTACACTGCTATCTCAGTGTGGTCATTGAAGGTGCTTCGAAGGATATGGACATTATTGCATGGTGGGCAGTAAGTATCACTAAGCTATTTCATGCCTCGTATACTGACATAACTTACAGAAACATGCTCATGTGTATCCAACTCTTTCACGTATCGCACAAGATGTTTGTGCAGTCCCTGCATCATCTGTCCCCTGTGAGCGGCTTTTTTCAGCCAGTGCCGAAATAGCTACAGATTGACGTTCCCGCCTTGGATCTAGTCGCTTCGAAGAACTTCAAATCATGAAGCACACGTGGAATTCCTCTCTCGTTGACCATGCTCGAGCCAATTCTTGCGAAGTCGAAGATATTCTCCTTCAAGATGTCAAGGAGTTGTACGAGCGCGATGAAGAATTGTCCATGGATGATCAGATGGGTGATGTCGATGATGTCATCATGGTTTAGTTTGGGTATTGTATTGTACTACGTCTGTGTGCCTTTCATATGGTCAGTGAAATGTTATGCATGCACTATATCAAAAAAGACCAGTTTGGACCAGTCTGCAACCGGTCCTTGATTTCAATCTCAATGGTAAGGACCGAGACTGCAAGTTGGCCAACCAGTGCAGGACCGAGACCACAGTCTGGTCCTAAATGTGATCAGTCCGGTCCAGTCCTCGGTCTTTCATCGGTCCTAGGACTGGACCTTAAAACACTACACCCAGGCCAGATTGTATATTATGGTGACACCAGTACCCTGGCCAGACCATACACTATGGTGACACCAGTACCCTGGCCAGATTGTACACTACAGTGACACCGGTACCCTGGCTGGACTGTATACTATGGTGACACCCACACCCTGGCTGGACTGTATATTATGGTGACACTGGTACCCTGGCCCGACTGTACACTATGGTGACACCCACACCCAGGCCAGACTGTACATTATGGTTAAACTACACACCCTGGCTGGACCATACACTATGGTGATACCTGCATCCTGGCCCAACCTTATATTATGGTGACAACCCACATCAGGAAAAACATACTTGGCAATTGACAAGTCCCCAATATAAAGGCAATATAGCACCATGCATGAAATCTATAGTACTCCATAGCAGCCATAGTCCGACATGTAAATATGTATCCAATGTAGCAGGCTGCTATGGAGGCTACCAAGACTATATATTGAGATATAGCCCCATCAACTTCTATCATAACATTGATAGGCTTCCATTGCCACTTGCTATGACTTCAGTATAGCACAACATAGACTATATTTCTCAGTCAGGCAGTACACAGTACAATCCAGCAGAATGCAGATAATCCATTTAGCACCAATAGTACTTAACACACAGAGATAGCTACTTGATTTCAATCCGATTACACACCATTATCAATCACTCCAAATATCGTCTGCAGTGAATAGTGCATGGAGTCACCAGCAGTGGTGGTGGTCGACATGGCGATCGCCAGTGGTGACAGTGGCAGTGGTGGTGGGTAGGGAGACTTGCCGGGTGCCCATTGAACGTTGCCATTCCTTGTGGGGGATGAGGTGGTGGGGGATGCAGTGGCACTGGTCATCATCATCGTTGGCACTGTTGTTCCGCTGGCTGCACCAGTGGTGACTGGGGTTGTTGACATTCACCGTCAAAGCACCTTTTTAGTGTGACTGCATGCAGGCACAGGGTGTACATGCAGGGGACCTGTAAGGATAGATAGCAAATGAAAAGAAAGAAAGCATACATACTATGGTGACACGATCGCACTGTGCAAGTACACACTCATACAGGCGGTCGTGATGTGCAGCCATAGGTGCTGGGTGTGCATGTAGAGGGCATGCAGTCATCGGCAGTGCTGGGGGTCAACATGGAGGCCATCAGTGGTGACAGTAGTGGTGGTGGTGGGAGGGGTGACTTACCACAAACGTCATTGTCGTGTCCTTGTGGTGGTGGTCATCATCGTCATCAGTGGTGAGGTGACAGTAGGGGGGCGCAGACTTACCAGGTGACTGACAAACATAGTCATCATGTCCTTGTGGTGTTGGAAGTGGCAGGGGATGCAGTGGCTGCATAGGTAGTGGCGGTAGTCCATCATCAAAGCACCTGCAATAATTAGTGCGCATGCAGAGGACCTGTAATAATAGATCACAAACAAAACGAAAGAAATAAAAGGAAACGTACATGTGGGGACACGATCGCACCGTGCAAGTATGTGCAAGTGGTTGCGGTGTGTGGCTACAGCGTCAGGACTAGCTTCGAGGATGGCTGGGTGTAGTTAGTCAAGGGTGGAAAATTTGCTGGAAGAGATAAGCTGAGGGTCTACAGTCAAGTCAACTCACTGCAACGCACACTGAGGCATTGTTCAAGTTTTTGCAAAGGCCTAATAAAGAAAAATGACAAAGGATTGGGAGATGCGCGTTAGTGTCAGGCCATTGGTTGTATGATCAAGTTGTAGAAATCACGTACCACTCACAAGCATTTGTTGGGCTGTCCCAATCGTTGGATCCGTCAAGACCAGGTGGTGAAAGAGCGAGTGGGCAAAGAAAAAGTTGAACATGCTGATGTAATCACATCACTCGCAAAAAGTTTGCCAAGTCCCATCGATCTCTGCTCTCCCAAGCATCTGCTTACCCACGTATGCCCCAACTACCATGATATCTACGAACAACGATGACGCCCACCACCTCCGTTACTGCCACCATACTTGCCAACTGCAACTACCACGACACATCAATGGCTACTATCACCACCACTACGAATGAATGACAATGACCTGGGTTTGCAAAATGGTACAACATATTTTTCCTTTTTTTCATTTCGTTCACTAACTATTATCCACAGGTCGTCTGCATGCGCACCCACACACACTTGCACAGCGTGACCCCACCCCCTGTAAGTTTCCTTTCCTTTCTTCTTTTCATTAACTAACTATTATTACATGCCCTTTGCACCCTCATCCGCACCTGTAACCACATGCATACAGTGGCCACACGCCCAAAAGACACATGGAAAAGACGCACACCGCACTGACACAATGACAAGACAGTACATATCTATTAGCTTCCTTTTTTGTCTTGTTATAAGTTATTAATACCACTAATTGAAACCACCACATAGTACCACCACTGCACGTAGCACGGTGCGATGTGACCACCGCCACCAGCAGCAGTGTCGACAATGACCACCCCAGACATAGGCATGACGACAACTGCAGCGATGGCGAGGCGATCACTGCCAGCACGGTGTGACGTGATGCCAGCAGCAGCAGCGACAACAACAACCACTGGTGTGACGATGATGGCGACGCCATGGCCAGCATGCACGCACGCTGTGACATGACCACGACCACGACCCCAGCACCCTGTGTTGACAGCGACAGCAGTGATTACCTGACACCCCAGACCCTCCAGTCGATGACAGCAGCAATGGCAAGGCGGTCGCTGTCAGCACGGTGCAACGCGATCACCAGCACAGCAGCAGCGTCGACAATGACCGGTACCACCCAGATGCCTATGTGCAGCCAACTGTTGGAGATAAACAGACTGTTATGGTTTGTTTATATACTTACATAAGCTTTCATCGCACTAGAGTAGAGTTACTATTACTATAGTTCCCTCAGTAGCTTGCCAGCATACTGAGGGTGAGTACCTTCCTACTAACCACTTTCCTACTTACTGATACCTTGTAGTTACTCTACAGGTATATATACTAATATATAGTAGCTTGCCAGCATACTGAGGTTACTCTACAGATCCTCCTTCTCCCTTCTTTCAGGCTAGACCTTCCCTGGGCAGACCACCACCTTTCTATACCAACGGACCACAGGCGGCGGCGGCAGCAGCCAACTCCAGCAGCCACAACGGCCTCCCCACCCGCACACATCGATGACGGCCACCCCCACTACCTCCACCACCAATGTGCAGCTGTGTATACGCAGCCAACAGATGGCAATGGTGGCCACCCCCACATGCCTGCCCATTTCAACGACAACGTCCGATGATGGTGACTGCAACCATGACCACCCACATTGGACACCAGATGCCGATTACCAGTTTACTTAGTAGTCTCACTTGTATGGATATTAATAGTAACCATGTACATTTAAGTACCTGATACCTGCAGCATGCAAACAATGAACATGGGTATGGACACAGGTGTGGGTGTCTGACATGCTGACTTGTATCCATACTGTTATTCCCTAAATGTGAATAGGTGACAATATAGGGTATATTGACTCTGTAAAATACATAGTGTGAACTGTGGCTACAATGACTATAGTGAGCTATTGGAACAACACTGTCAACTATAGTGCCAACCATGTGCTACCTGTCACACAGTGACAGCTTGATAGTGCAATAGATCACATACCTGATACCTGATGCAACATATTACAATAGAGTCTCTAGGTGGCTTGATAGCTGGGTGGCTATGCTACATAGCAAAATGTTTTTCCTGATGACCCCCAGGCTGGACCATGTATTATGGTGACAATTTCTACACACAGGCCAGACCATATATCACGGCAACACCCTGTAGTCTGGCCTGACCCTGCTGGCCCATAACATACAGCTGATTGTCAACCACCACTGGCTGTAAAGTATGGTACAATGTAGGTTCATTATGTGGTGCTTTATGCTTATGTAAGTAAGTAAACAAACCATAACAGTCTGTTTATAACTCCAACACAGTCTCATGAACATGTTTCTTCATATCTGACCCTTCAGGATGTCTTGAGACCACAACAAAGATCTCCACAGAGTGAAAAAGGATATCTGTTATGACCATGTCCAACTCCGGGTCTCATCCGGTCACTCCGGTCGCGTCGCAGCTCTCTAGCCCAACTCCGGTCGCTCGTCACTTACTCTGGTCACAGACGCACCGATAACCTTCCGTTAAGTACGACCCTTGGTCTATACTCTGTTCGCTCGTTACCACACCTCGCCGTTTACCCTGCCTTGACGTGAGTTCTCCGTGAACTCGATATATCCCATGCCTTGTGTTATTTTCACCGGACCTGATTTATTTTACCCGGACCTGACTTTATTTTCATCGGACCTGACCTAGTACTTTCTCCGGTTGTCCCTTGTCCGCCTTTTAGGCTGTTTACTTGTCACCGTATATACTCGACCCTAGTTCTTACTTAGTATAAGTACTCTGTAGTTTATCCTGTACTCCTCAGTCTGAAATCATCTAAGTCACTACTCCTGATCCTCTGTCCGTCTCCGTCTCTATCTCCGTCTGACCGGAACCTACGCAAGGGATCAACGCTCGCCGTCCTTGTCGTTGAATCCAAACGGTCGCAACTCCGGCCCGGGCTAACCTCTGCCCAAACCTCTGACCTCCCCTCTCGTCCGCTTTCGTCCGGACTTGACCGGACCCCCTACCGGAGTAGACCCGGACTTGACAGTATTTCAGACTCACACTTGTGTGGGTTCACTATACAAACCTCGTACGCAAACTAGTTTCCATTTCCTCATGACCATGACTACGCGCTCTCGCGCTCGTACTGCTGCCGCACTCGCTGAAGAAGCAGGTGCAGTAAATGATCTCCACCTTTCTGCTGCCCAGCAAGCCCTGTCTAACCGCAGGCAACCTCCGGCTTCCGTTAGCCAATTCCGGAGCTTCACAGCTCGAAACCCCACAGCGCCTCTGACTCCGCGTCGAGACGCTGCGTCTCAGAGCCTTCGTGGTTCTGCAGACCCAGGTCGCCATGAGTCCGCCTCTGGTGATCGTTTCCCCTACCGTCGCGACCCCACTCCGGAACGTCGCGAATCCGGTCGTTTCCAATGGTTCGGCCCTGAGGATGGTCCCGGAGATGATCCGGACGACCCCGGAGACGATAACAACAACAACAACAACAACAACAACGATGATGAATTTCTCGACGCCGCGGAGGAGCTAGACCCTGGTCTGGCTGTCTTCCACAATCTCGCTGTCGCTGTCAACCGCCTCTCCCGCTCCTCTCGTCGTACCAGCGACTCCTCTTCCTCCCGCGCCAAGGTCCGTGAGCCGGACACCTTCGATGGCACGGACCCCAAGAAACTCCGGACCTTCTTGGTCCAGTGCGAACTATGTTTCCAGGATCGCGCCAAAGCTTTCCGCCAAGATAGGGCAAGGGTGACGTTCGCCCAGTCCTATCTAAAAGGTATGACACTGGAATGGTTCGAACCGGACCTCCTCAACTCCGGCAATCCGGCTGACCGTCCGCGCTGGATGGACAGCTGGGTCCACTTTGTCGCAGAACTCCAAAGTACCTTTGGACCTCACGACCCAGTTGCTGATGCTGAGCACCAGCTCGAGCATCTCCGGATGAAAGACTCGTACCGTGTTACACGGTACATCGTAGATTTCAACCGTCTTGCTTCGCAGGTCCAAGACTATGGAGATGGCGCACTCCGTCGCCTATTTTATTCCGGTTTACCGGACCGTCTCAAGGATGAGATTGCACGAGTCGGGAAACCCCTGACTCTAAACGGGTTGAGAGCCCTTTGTCAAGAGATCGACGCGCGCTATTGGGAGCGCAAAGACGAGATCTCCCGTACGACGAAGAGCCAGCCTACCTCGTCCACTCCCAAGCCCTCCAACTCCGGAGGCAACACCCCCAAGTCCGGTCAAGCCAAGACCGGCAACTCCCCCAGCTCCGCCAACACCTCTGGCTCGTCAAAACCGACCAGCAACCAGTCCTCGTCCGGTTCCAAACCGGACTTAACCAACAAGCTTGGTAAGGACGGGAAGCTGACTGCTGACGAGCGCAAACGGCGGCTCGAAAACAACCTCTGCATGTTCTGTGGAGGTACCGGACACTTCGCGGACAACTGTCCAAAGAAGTCCAAAAAGGCCAAGGCTCGCGCTGCGGCCGTCGCTGCTGAGTCCGGTAAAACGGACTCTACTAACTCGGGTGCCAACTCCGAGTCAAAAAAAGAGTAAGCAGCTCCCGGCCCTCCGCACAACCGGCGAGCTGCGTTGACTCCGGAAGTGCACCCAAGGAGGCCCGCCTCAACGCGTCCGCTCTTTTCGACCCAAACTCTCTTATGCCTTATGTTTCTCTTTTATCTCATGATATACCTAAAATCCGCGCACTTGTGGACTCCGGGTCCACGCATTGCTTTGTAGATTTACAATTCGCGCACAAAAACAACCTTACCTCCTATTCCGTCTCTCCCGTCCAACTCCGGTTATTCGACGGTACATCAAACTATGTAATTACTCAAGCTATCGATTTATCAGTGCAGTTCCCCGCATCCGGTGATGTCACCCCCATGACTTTTTATCTCGCTCCGTTGGATTCTGAATGCTCGATTGTCCTTGGACATAACTGGCTCACCCGCTATAATCCGTTGATTGACTGGGTATTGAGTAGTTTAACATTCCGGACTCTTGCAGGAAGTTTGCCAGCGCCCCCGTCGACTCCCTCTCCGGTTCTGCCCGGAAACTCTGACTCCGGCCTCTCCGGCCAGTCTACCCCAGGCCTCGTGCCATCTGTCGACACTCCGGTTTGCAACCCTCCGCTTATCTCTCTAATCAACGCAGCAGCATTCGTGCGTGCGTGCAGTTTGGAAGGATCCACGAAGTACCAACTCCAGCTGCGTCCTGTGGACTCAGCAAAGGCCCGGTCTTCTTCTATATCAACTCCGCCGGACTTGGACATCGTCCCTCCGGAATACCGCGATTATGCGGATGTGTTCAGTAAGGCGAAAGCCTCTGAACTTCCCCCGCATCGCGATTACGATTTGAAGATCGAACTCGAAGAAGGTACTTCACCACCCCTGGGAACCCTTTACTCACTGTCTCCGGTCGAGCTCTCCGCTCTCCGGACGTTCATCGATGAGAATCTCACTACAGGTTTCATTCGCCCTACCGCTTCCTCTCACGCTGCTCCGGTCCTTTTCGTTAAAAAGAAGGACGGCTCCTTACGACTATGCGTTGACTTTAGAGGCCTTAACAAAATCACCAAGAAGGATCGCTACCCACTCCCCCTTATCTCTGATCTATTGGACTCACCCAGCCGTGCTAAAATCTATTCCAAGATTGACCTCCGGCACGCGTACCATCTAGTCCGGATTGCTCCGGGCGATGAATGGAAGACCGCCTTCCGTACGCGCTATGGGTCCTACGAGTGGTTAGTAATGCCCTTTGGCCTCACTAACGCCCCTGCAGCATTCCAGCGCTTTGTCAACACCGTCTTTGCTGACATGCTGGATGTCTGTGTCGTCGTGTACCTCGACGACATCCTCATCTACTCCGAGGATATGGAGTCTCACCAGCAGCATGTCCGGGAGGTACTCCGCCGACTCCGGTTGCATGGCCTCTTCGCCAAACCGGAGAAATGCGAGTTCCACTCGGACTCAGTGGAATACCTTGGCTACCGTCTATCCCCTGAAGGTCTGACTATGTCTCCGGACAAAATACAAACCATCTCTGATTGGCCTGAACCTCGTAAGGTAAAGGACATTCAGTCCTTCTTGGGATTTGCCAACTTCTACCGCCGGTTCATTTTCAACTACTCCGACATTGTGGTCCCTCTCACCCGGCTCACCCGGAAAGATGCTCCTTGGGTCTTCTCCGAGGACTGTCGACGCGCTTTCAATGCTCTCAAGCACGCCTTCACTACCGCGCCCATACTCACTCACTTTATTCCGGACACCCCTATCATCGTGGAAACGGACGCCTCCGACTACGCAGTCGCTGGTATCCTGTCTATCACTTGCTCCGACGGAGAGATTCGTCCGGTAGCATTCTACTCCCGGACCTTGACTGCTCCGGAGCTGAACTACGACACCCACGATAAGGAACTCCTTGCCATCTTCGAGGCATTCCGGAACTGGCGCCATTACCTTGAAGGCTCCGCCTCCCCTATTGACGTCGTCACCGACCACAAGAACCTAGAGTATTTCTCTACCTCCAAAGTCCTCTCCCGCCGGCAAGCCCGGTGGTCTGAATTTCTCTCCCAGTTTAACCTCGTCATTCGTTTCCGCCCCGGAAAACTCGGTGCCAAGCCGGACGCTCTCACTAGACGATGGGACGTCTACCCCAAAGAGGGGGATAGTGGCTACGCCCGTGTTAATCCACAAAATCTCAGGCCGGTGTTCACCCAAGAACAACTGACTAACTCCCTTCGCGCAACCATTCTAGAGTTTCCGGTCCTCCGTCGAGCAGTTGCCATCATGGACGTGGAAACACTCCACAACGACATCTTATCTGCTCTCCCCTCAGATCCCATTGCCCAGATCCACCTCTCTGACCCTCCGGACTCTCGCTGGTCCGCAGATGAGGCAGGATTCCTCCGCCTAGATGGTCGCATCTATGTACCGGACCTGGACGGTCTCCGTCTCCGGGTACTCCGGTATCACCATGATCACCCACTCTCTGGCCACTTTGGGCAAAACCGGACTCTGGAACTAATCCGGCGTAAGTATACCTGGCCTGGCCTCAGGACCTTCGTCAAAGACTACGTCCGGTCATGCACCTCCTGCGCTCGAGCTAAGACACCGCGCCACCGACCCTATGGGTTACTAAAACAGCTCCCTGTCCCGGAAAGACCTTGGAACTCCATATCCATGGACTTTATAGAGCAGCTCCCTGCCTCTACCGGATTCACAGCTATCTTGGTCATAGTAGATAGGCTCTCTAAACAGGCCACCTTCATTCCTACTCACGACACCATCACTAGCCCGGAGCTCGCGAAGCTCTTCCTACTCCATGTATTCTCCAAGCACGGTGTTCCCGCCCACGTCACTTCAGATCGCGGTACCGAGTTCGTCTCCCACTTCTTCCGGTCACTCGGAAAAGCCCTCGACATGCGCCTCCACTTCACCTCCGGTTACCACCCGGAGGGCGATGGCCAGACAGAGCGATCCAACCAGACACTCGAACAGTACCTCCGCGTCTACTGCAACTACCAGCAGGACAACTGGGCGGACCTACTCCCTTTGGCGGAGTTTGCTTATAATAACGCACCTAGTGCTACCACCGGAGTCTCACCATTCTTCGCTAACAAAGGTTATCATCCTAACATCTCCGTCTATCCGGAGCGCGATATGACCTCTACACGGGCTCGTGACTACGCAGTCGACCTCGAGTCACTACATCAATATCTTCGAGAAGAAATGGCCAACGCGCAACTTCGCTACCAAGGTCCGGCTGATGCCAAACGTACTCCGGCACCGGACTTCAAGGTTGGCGACCAAGTGTACGTGAAAGCCAAATACTTCCGGTCAACACGACCATCCAAAAAGCTATCAGAGAAGAACCTGGGGCCCTACACTATCATCGCGCAAGTAGGCTCCCTCTCTTTTACGCTCCGTCTTCCAGATTCCATGCGCGCAGTTCACCCCGTCTTCCATGTCTCCCAACTCGAACCGGCCATACCCAACACCATACCGGACCGGATACAACCTCCTCCGCCACCGGTCGAAGTAGATGGTGAACCGGAGTTCGAGATCGCTGAGATCCTCGACTCCAAGGTTGACCGTCGACGCAAAACGTGCAAGTTACTCTACTTGGTGCGTTGGTCCGGTTACGAAGGAACTGACGAAGAAACGTCTTGGCTACTCGCCACTGAACTAGGCAACGCTACGGAACTACTAGAAGATTATCATGTCCGGTACCCGGACAAACCCGGACCACTCGCGTCCATGTAGTATTACTCTCGCCTCCGTTTCTTTTATCTGTTTCACTCTGTCTCAAGTAATATCACTCTCCAGTCCAGTCAACTTTTCTCTTATAAACAAAAAAAACCTTTCATAACTAAAAAAAAAAAAAAAAAAAAAGTACAGTTTCTATTTACAAGGCGCCGGACCGGACTACCTACTCCGGCGCAGGACCTTCCTGCTCCTCCAGGTCCTTCTGGAGCCCTTCCAACTCCTGGTCAATCTCCTCTGGATCGACTTCTTCGTCACTCTCCTCCTCCGACCTGGCAAAGTCCGTCGTAAAGAACCGGCACTCCTCGAAAAAGGTTTCGAGGCCGGCGCTGAGTCGGTCGTTGGACCGGGATACGGACCGCGTGGAGTCCGCGATCCGGGCCATCTGTCCGGTCATCGCCTCCACCGCGGCTGTCAGCCGGTCCATCCGCTCCAAGAAAGGCCCGGTGTTGAAACCGGACCTTGACCCAGATGGGCCTGCCACCTCCACAACCTCGTCGTCGTCGTTGACGACCTTCGCCAGCTTCTTCTTCTTCCGCTTTTCACCGCCTCGCGGTGACGTCGCCACCTCCTTCTCCTTCGCCTTACCCTTGCCTTTGTCCACTACCGGACCGGGACCCCCCACCTCCGGCCACTCGCACTTCTCCTTGAGGCCGGCGCACTTCATGCACGCCCGCTGTTTTGGCTTCTCCGGGTCGCGCTCGCACACTGCGCGATGCTTTGCGCAACGCACGCATCTACCAAAAGCAGTCAGCAAAACAAAAGCAGAAATAGAATAAAATAAAACCTACCGGGCCTCTCCTACCGGACGTGCCTCCGGTTCCTCCCTTGCTCTCTTCTTCGACGCCTCCTGCGCCGTTTCCTTTTGCTTGGCGGCTACCTCCACCGCCCTCTGCTTGGCAGCCACCTCCGCCGCCTTTCTCTGCTCCGACTCCGCCCTCGCTTGCGATTCCGCCCTCTCCTTCTCCGCCTGCTCTCGCACCTTGCGCTCCGCCTCCTCCCTTGCCTTTCGCTCTGCCTCCGCCTTTGCACGCTCCGCCTCCTCGCGTGCTCTCTTCTCTTCCGCCTCCCGACGCTGTCTCTCCTCTCTCCTCACCTGCTTGCGGCGACGACGCTCCTTCGCCTTCGCGTCGAGAACGCTCGACTCGTCCTCGCTACCGGACAGTAGCTCCGGTGTGGTGGCCTTTGTCCAGTCCTTGGACTCGACAGTGGAAGTAGCGGCGGGGGTGGTAGGCTTGGCTGGTGCGGACATGTTGGTAGAAGGCAGAAAACTGGGGGTGAAAGCAAAACCGGTCTGATCTTTATAGATCCAAAATTCGTACTCAGACAACCACTCCGGACTCCGCATTGTGTTAGGCGACCACACGACACCTCGTTGGGGCCTCATGGGTTCGGCCCCTAAAAGGGGGATACTGTTACGACCATGTCCAACTCCGGGTCTCATCCGGTCGCTCCGGTCGCGTCGCAGCTCTCTAGCTCAACTCCGGTCGCTCGTCACTTACTCCGGTCACGGACGCGCCGATAACCTTCCGTTAAGTACGACCCTTGGTCTATACTCCATTCACTCTTACTACACTTCGCCGTCTGCCCTGCCTTGACGTGAGTTCTCCGTGAACTCGATATATCCTATACCTTGTAGCATTTTCACCGGACCTGACTTTATTTTATCCGGACCTGACTTTATTTTCACCGGACCTGACCTAGTCCTAACTCCGGTCATCCCTTGTCCGCTATTAGGTTGTTTACTTGTCACCGTATGTACTCGACCCTAGTTCTACTTAGTATAAGTACCCTCCAGTTTACCTTGTACACCTCAGTCTGAAATCATCTAAGTCACTACTCCTGATCCTCTGTCCGTCTCCGTCTCTATCTCCGTCTGACCGGAACCTACGCAAGGGATCAACGCTCGCCGTCCTTGTCGTTGAATCCAAACGGTCGCAACTCCGGCCCGGGCTAACCTCTGCCCAAACCTCTGACCTCCCCTCTCGTCCGCTTTCGTCCGGACTTGACCGGACCCCCTACCGGAGTAGACCCGGACTTGACACCCGCGGTATGGTGTACAAGCCAGGTACCGCGGTCGCATTCTCCGGGAGGCTTCTTAGGCATGGGGTAAATGCTGTAGAAGGAAACCGGCACTGTTTGACCTACTATATGAGGGATAACATTCACCATTGGGTAAGGGTTCCAAGGTGTGTGGATTGGATGAGGATTGATAGTGTGGAGAGGTTGTTGAGGCCTACCATACTGTAAATACTGGAAAGGAATTTGTAGAGCTGGGATGTATATTACTATTGATATCTCTTCATAGGAGAATTAGCAAATGCACATGGAGTGGAATTTTAGAAATGATATTGTGTGCTACAGGTGTCTGGCAACATTGCCGCGGCTACTCAGGGTTGCTTATTGGAGAAACAACACTTATTTCACCACGGGTTATCCATATGATACATGGCTGTATGTATACCTGGTACATCAGTGGTGTCCCGCGGGTATGTCTAGGGCAATCATTGTTGTCTTGATTCCGCCGCGGATTCATTTTGTTGGGACTACTTTGTGCATTTATTCTACTACCGCGGCTTCTTTCAGGTGCGGCATGTTGCTGCGGCCATTTTGACATACCTTACACCCAGATATCAGTCTCTGTGAGCCCAACTATTACTGTCGGCCAGTCATATATGGGCCCATCCACGTTCGATAGAAACACCATATGTCAGCCTAGCCATGTCAATGCGGGTTAGAAATTATGTGCCCTCCGTTGGGTCCGAGGCCGATGTTATTTTGGCCAACTGGTATTCCAGGTCACAACAAATCTATAGCCCACCCTTGACACACCGGATGATGCAGGTATCCACTGGCTCACCATATCTCATTGGACCCATCACACCTCAGCCCACCCGTACTACTTGGCATCACGAAATATGGGCTCACCTATACCTTAGTGACAGTTTTACCTTGGCTGGCCCATATGCTACGGCGCCGGGTAATAATAGCCTGTCCATCTCAAATGAGAACATCATAGTGTAAGCTCACTCGTGGTATACGACCTTAATAGATATGGGCTACCCTTGGTTCAGGGGACATTGCTATTTTGGCTGATGTACATGATGAGGGACAGTATATTCAAAGCCCACCCGTGCTACATGGGATAATGGCATCATATATGGGCTAGCCCATATTACATTGCAATCATCCATTCTCAGCCCACTCATGCTACTCGTGATGATAGAATATGGGCTCATTGATATCTTAGGGACTATGCTATTTCAGCTCACTCATATTACATGGGCCCATATAATAACAGCCTGCCCATATGACATGGGATGGTATAATAGTGGCCCATCCATACCCCATGAGGAGGTCAATGTGTCAGCCCACTCGTGCTACTCGGGATGATGCAATATGGGCTCACCTATACCTTAGGTGAAGGTTATTTCGGCTCACTCATGTTACACGGGACCATATAATAGCAGCCTGCCCATGTGACATGGGATGGTATAATAGTGGCCCATCCATATCCCATGAGATCAATATGTCAGCCCACTTGTGCTACTCGGGATGATGCAATATGGGCTCACCTATACCTTAGGTGAAGGTTATTTCGGCTCACTCATGTTACACGGGACCATATAATAGCAGCCTGCCCATGTGACATGGGATGGTATAATAGTGGCCCATCCATATCCCATGAGGAGATCAATATGTCAGCCCACTCGTGCTACTCGGGATGAATGGGCTCACCTATACCTTAGGTGAAGGTTATTTCGGCTCACTCATGTTACATGGGACCATATAATAGCAGCCTGCCCATGTGACATGGGATGGTATAATAGTGGCCCATCCATATCCCATGTTAGCCCAATATGGGCTCACCTGTACCTTAGGGGACAGACCCAGGGTGGCCCTATCCTCTGGTACTCAGCCCGCGGTGGGTACTCACTTGGGTAGTCAACCTGTGCTGTGTAATCAACACCAGTGGCTAGCTAACCTGCAGTGGGCAGCTAACCTGCAGTGGGTAGTCAACCCACCATGGGTGGTAGTGCAACCGCGGTTGGTAGTCAATCCGTGGTGGGGAATCACTCTACTGGGTAGTTAGCTTTGGGTGCGTAGCCAAGGGCAGTGGCTAGGTAATGGGTGGTTGGCAGCTAACCCGCAGTATGCATTGAACCCGCGGTATAACCTGCAGTGGGTCGTCAAGCCTGGGTAGGTACTGGTTAGACCTGGGACCTTGGTTGGTGGCCAACCCGCGGTGGGTCAGCAGTAGCTAGCTAACCCGTGGTGGGTAGCCAACCCGCGGTATGTATTGAACCCGCGGTGTCACCTGCATGTGATAATCAACCCACAATGGGCAGTCACCCCTGGGTAGGTACGTGGTTGGTAGTACGACCGCAGTTGGTAGTCAACCCGCGGTGGAGAGTCATCAGTGGGTAGCTAACCCATATTGGTCAGCTAACCTGCGGCATGTATTGAACCTGCGGTGTAACCTGCAGTAGGTGGTCAACCAGGGGTAGGTACGTGGTTAAAGCTGGGACCACGGTTTGTGGCCAACCCATGGTGGGTACTCACTCCACTGGTTAGTAAACCTGAACTATGTAGTCAACAAGGCCAGCTAACCCATGGTGGGCAGCTAACCCGCAGTAAGTATTGAACCCGCGGTTTTTGCAGTGGGAGTCGACCCACAATGGGCAGTCACCCCTGGGTTGGTAGTGCGACCGCGGTGTAGTCAACCCCCGCTGTGTAGTCAACAGTAGTGGGTGGATAACCGGTGTTGGGCAGCTAACCCGCGGTGTGACCTGCAGTGGATGGTCAACCCTGGGTAGGTACATGGTTGGAAATAGTTGCTGGCCAACCTAACCTGCGCGAGTAGTTAACCCTGGTTAGTAGTGGGCCCGTAGTGGGACCGTGGTTTGTAGTAATCCCACGGCGTGTAGTAATCCTGCGGTGTGTGATGCCTGTATATGTATAGTCAGCTGTAGTAGTCCATCAATGGTAAGTAGTCAACCCGCGGTAGTCAACCCCAGTAGTTCACCCGCGGTAATGGAGCCAGTTCTGCTGGTAGGTTGATTAGATTCGTTCCTACTGTATGCAGTAGTATCTATTTTTGCTAGCCCACCCCATACCTTTGCATTCCAGTAAATCTGGGCTCATCCATTAATGTGCACCCAGTAAGATTGTGGCCCACCAAGATGTCATGATGACAATTCCTATATCCCTACCACAACCCCTCCTTAACTACCACCATAGCCCACCCATATCACATGGTAAAAAAATCATAGTGTGTAAGCCCACCCGTATTACTCGGTGATACTCCATCCATGGGCTCCTGTCCGCTGGCCCGTGACACTCGGCCGATTTTCACCTTCGGGTGGCCGTGTAAGACGGGACAAGGTAGGTACATTATGTGTGAGTGTTGAATGCGGTGAGCGGTGAGCGTTGAGTGTTGAGTGCGGTGAGTGTTGAGCGCGGTGATATTAGCGCGGTGGTGTGGTAGTGCGACCGCGGAAAATAAATGTGCAGATATTACGCCATAGTCCACTGCCACTGCGACCACGACCACGGCAACCGTTAATGCACAACCAACACGATGGCCACGACCACAATGTCAACGAGTTGTTGTCATCGGCGACAGCAGCGGCAGTGATCAACTGACCATCACCACTGACGGCAACAACGACGACAACGCATGACAACGACAACGAATGTTGACGCCGTGACACCAATAGTACGACAAGTTCCAATGTTGATGACGGTGTCGATCATCGGCGGCGACCAGCCCACCACCACTACCGACGACGATGACAATAGAATACCAACTGTATTCGACTTAGTTGACTTAGTCTACTTATTTTACTTATTTTACTTAATGCAATGCTACTTGTTCGTCTTATTTGACTTGAGTAACTTGTAGTTTGCCGGAGTCGCGGATAAGTACAAAAAGGGTGATTAAGTAACCTGTCAAATTCCTGATGTGTTTTTCTGTAGTGGGTTATTATTTTGTTTATTACCAGAATGATAGTGTCATAGATGGTGGCATAGATTAATAAACCATATCAAGACATCAACAGTTTGCATAGTAATCATAGGATAACATATTAACAGCCTTGGCAACACCACTGGGAGGACTCTCTTGTACTCGACAGAGCACTCATTGCAATGGGCCACGAGCGTCTAAGCGAGCGCATAAGGAGTCTTCAATAGCAGTCCTTCCGAACGGAGGTTGCCATTCCATGCCCATTCCTTCGGTTAGTTTTGCAGATCTTGAGCCGGCAGGTACATCCACTGTTTTGTCCACATAAAACAGGCCTTCAAGATCCAGATGGAACTGAGATCACGAAATTCCACATAACATTGACTCTCAAATATCCTTTTACACATACTAGTTCCGAGACTAGGTTCCGAGACTAAATGGAGCGCCAAACTCAACAATACGCGTCTTGTTGAATAAGTTCAACGGCTCTCGTAGACCTTGGCTTGATAGAGCACTTAAATGGCTTTGGATGGCTGGCCAGTATATATGTCAGCTTTCATTGAACTCGCAGAGGGGAATCACAAGACCGCCGTTCAAGAAGCATACCTGATAGTATGGGACGAAGGATCGACCTCTGGGGTGATTTCAACTCCGTTCTCCATTGCTTTTGATATGTCGAAGACAGCCAACGATGCGACTACGGATAACCAAAGGGTCTCATTTGCAATATGTAGGCCTGAAACAACAGGACCAATAAGCGTTTGATGTCATGTATGCTCGCTTGAAAGAGTTGGACTGACCAGGGCAAGTGCTACAGTACACACGGCACAAAAAAAGCATGTCAAGCAAGAGCAATACACCTGTTGGGGGCCTTACCGTCGTCCAAATCCAAAGGCGATCGTGAAAGGATCAGTCTCTGGTTCTTTGCCTTCGCAAGCGAGGAACCGTTCGGGGCGAAACTCCATAGGGTTGGAATATACCCGAGGATCGTGTAGCATGAACCTGCAGAATTATGTGACGTCAAATTGGCGCAGCGTGCTTTACCAAAATACCATACCAGATATTGGGTACCACAGCAGTACCTTTCGGAATATAATATCCGTCGTGGATGTCGTCTTCCGAAGCAAGATGAGGAAAACCTAAACCATACAAAGTTGAATAGGCGCATAGATGCAAAAATATGTAGAACTACACATTACCTAGAGGAGTGATGACATGCCAACGAAGGACTTCCTTGACAACAGCTTCGACGAAAGGAAGGGACTCGCGGTCAGTGTACATTGGGAGGCGATCAGTTCCTATCACGACATCGATCTCAGCTTGAGCCCTCCTCTGAGCTTCTGGAAAGAGTGTCATGGCCAAGAAGAATGCATATATCGTCGAAACACTCTAACAGAGTAGCTGACATAAACCTGTTGCAATGAATTGGAAATTACTCACTGTGTCCGCACCGCCTGGTATGAAAATGCAACGATGAACAGCCAAAAAGAACAAAGGATGCGAAACATACCACCATAGAACGAAGCTGCAGACCATTTAATTGCATGATCCTCCGCTTCAGTCAGTAATGGAACATCTAGGAGGGTCGATGTAAAGGATTTGGTAGCTACTCCTGCTGCCTTACCGGATTTCAACAAACCACCCATCCAAACAAATCATATAACAACACACCATCTGTTCCTTCACCCACTGGTGCGGCTGATTGACCATTTTTAAATTTTCTGCATTCCATTTGCGTGCCATGGTCTTGAAGCCGGCACCGGGAAACCACTCGGGAACATACTGGACTATGATAGGGTTCAATATCTGCCATAGTTGCGCGTAAACGTGGCATACGAAATGGAAGAACATCAACTAGGAAAGCACCCTGAGTAGTAGACTTTGCAAAGATGAGCAATGCATTCTCTGCGAGCTCTACAAATGGATCGTGATCGTCCTGCACTTGATATCCGTGCGAAATGTACAAAATCACGGAACCAACTGTCCTGGAGCATTTTCAGTCTAAATCTAGCAACGAATGGCAACCTTACCTGCGAATGTGCAGGGCAAGCTGTTCGGGGCGCTCATACACGCGCTTCAAGAATTTATGGACTTCCAGTTGCTCGATATCATGATATGCTTTCATCACCGCATGGGTACCTATGGAACGGTGAAATTGTTTACGGGTTTCACGAAAGAGATCGCCGTATGGAAGGAGTGGTAAGCTGTATTTGCACCCAACAAGTTCACCACACATCGGAAGAATGAGCCTGTCGGAATATTTTGAACTCTTTTTATCGAGCATTTCCACGGCTGCCTTGACAGAATTGAGCACCACGATGTGTTTCCCCATGATTTCGATATGAGATATGTCCCCTAAAACAGTCGAAACGTGACCAAGGTGCATTTTAACAAAGTTTGGGACGCACCATACTTGATCCAATCTGCAAATGTTAGCCATTGCTTAGTGGTTGGCATATCAAATATGTTACCGATCAACGGGAGTGGTGTGGGACCAGGAGGCAGGGGAGCTGGACGACGTTTGAAAGCTGCTCGGCTGGTAAGCCATAGGATGGCACCAGCGAGAATAACCAGCGAAGTTGTCGACCAGAACATGCTGTACGGCAGAAGTAAGGGCGGGTGTTGTGGGAAGGTTGGAGCGAGCAACTCGAGTACATAAGTAATGAATCAATGATCCCTATAATGGAAACTCACCGTTCACGGGGAGTAATGGCACTTGGAAAAAAACAAGACAGTGAACCTGGAGCGGGCCGTGCATGGAGATTAATCGTGGATATATGCCATGAGGTTACACAGAGAACAGAAGACAGGAGAGAGAGACAAGGGGAATAACGATCTGGGATGCCCTCGGGGTAAATAAGATGCACCTGAGATTCTAAGACAAAACCGAATAGCGGATTAATTGGAAATAAGACCCATGCATGATCAGTACTTCAGTCCCGACGGGGGCTCATGACAACAACCAGGAACGACTACCTGGTGCACTGGTGAGTTGCTGGCGAGCCTCCAGGCTTACAGCGGGGTCACAAGCGGTTCGGAATGTGCAAGTTAACTTCAGATATCAGCCACAGTGTGGTACTTACAAGTGACATAACATGACCCTAGTAACAGAAAAGAATCATATCATATCATAGACTCACCAGCTTCGAATTTGATATTCACTGAACCTCATGTCATGTCGAGGTTCTTAGGAACCGCTGGGCCGGATGCCTCAGGGGGGGAGTTGGTGTTACTCGCTCGTGAAAGCTCGATCCTTGAACAACCCGAGCACAACTTGACATTGTGACGCACATGTGTGTCGAAAGTGTTTGAGGACTACATTGTGTGTGCCATGTTTGGGTACAAGCCTTTTATTCAACAAGATTATCACATGAATCCCACCCCAGTTTCACCTGCGCGCTTCAAATAATACAGACACCCACTCTTCCCTCTAGCAAACTACCATCATGTCTGGTCTCAAAGTAGATGGATCCAAGGTGAGCTGGGACGACGCTATTGAAGCGCGCGGAATGACAATTTTCTGCATTGAGGCCTCGGACATCATAGCAAAACTCAGTGGTGAATTTGATGGGTTCACAGAGACAGTCTATCAAAAAAAGTATGTTCTGCATCCCACTCGTACATATCTTCATCATGGTCATTACCACGTCCACTAAAGACAAATGGCATCTTCGAACTTCGGACTGCAAATGGCAACAAACAAGAAGCCGTATGGACGATGGACATGAAAGCAAAGGGCACCGTGTACAAGGGACTTGCACAGTCTAAACCTGGCGTTGTCCTGCTCATGTCTGACGACACGTGGGCGAATCTTTCAGAGGGCAAGGTATGTTTCCATCCCTTCCCCTACCGTTTCCTCTCCCCCGATCTTGCTCACCTGCATGCTTCGTATTCTATGTGCATCACGGGAACTGGCCCACTGCTCTCTGCACACCTGCACACCCAGCTTGACGGCCAAAAAGCTTTCACGACTGACAAACTCAAGACGAAGGGAAATGCAATGCTCGCGATCAAGCTCACCCCTCTGCTCGAGGTGCGTTTCTTTATATTTTCGTGATCTCATTCATTGCTGACAAAATACTGTTCTCTGTCTCCGTCTTACCCACCTTTCATACCCGAATGTACCGCGCTGCATCGCACTGGACTTGCAATGTCAGATTGCCAAGCTAAAGCCAAACTGTAGTCATCTTCGTTCCCCACGTCTTTCGTCGTGAGCCTTGTATTACGCAGTAGGTAATCCCAGTGGTGTATGTAGGTCGAGCAGAGACTCCAGTTCGGTAACCGTTATTCCTTATTTTGCAATATCATTCTACTTCTCATCAACCTGCGAGATTATTGTCATCATAGCATTTGTGCACACTCGAAAGAGTCGGATGTGGCGCCCATATCCAATGTTCCCTGAGCCTGTGATTCCTCTGAAGAAAGTAAAGCGATCTACTTACCTTTCGCAGGGAATTCTATAGAAATATCTTCGGCGAGTGTTCCCGGAAGCAAGACAAATATAACTCAGCCGACGAGTGCAGAGTGGTGAAACTTTCGAATGCAATGCAACCAGTATTACATGTACCTATTACTTATACAAGTCCCCCTCACCCACTCCTCATTTCTCCAAATGTAATGTACTGTTCTTCCATCTTCTACAGTCATTTTCAATGACATTTATTAGATTGGTCACCCTTATGAGCCACAGTTATCCTTAGCTTCCTGTAGCTCCCCTCTTGTACGTGACTTGTTGGGTATGTAGATATAAAGATTAAGCAAAAGCAGAGCTAGAAAACAGATGCAAAAGTAGCACTGATGGATGCACATGTACATGTTAGATGGAAGGCAGGTTACACTCTGGAGTGCGACAACGTAAGTATGAGTAAAGTCATGTATCAAGAAACGAGATCTGCATACTACCAACCTACTACTCACGGCACCTCATCCCGGGGAATGCAACGACGAGCACAGAGGCCTCCTCCAGTAGGTCCCTTAACAGCTCCAGTTCATGGATTGTTTCCGAGGACAATACACGGTCTTTGACAGTCGATACCAAGGTCTTGTTGGAGACCACATAAACCCTTTGGTCAGGCAAATCGGCTTCCTTGAGGTATTGTCGTACGATGTCGTGCGTCTCCGCGACATGGCGATCACAGGAAGGTTTATATAGTAGCCCTGTACAACGTGTCTTGTCATCACACTCACTGTCGTATCCTGTATCGAGCATGATATTACGGATGTGGACATCCGCCTTTGAACGAATGACGTAGGCGGGAATTTGGAACCGTCTGCAGTTCGTTGAAATAGAGATGTCTGTCAGGGTGAGGCGATTGTCGAAAAGAACGATGAAACAGTCGAAGACAAAGAGGCCTTGGGAGTTAAAGTACTGCCAACCGCCCGCCCCTGGAATGTCACACCACACAAATGGCAGATTCGGGTCGGAGTCGGGATATCGATCGATTTTGGATGTGGTTTTGATAACGCCAGTAGGAGCTGAGCCGGGCTGATTGTTACGCAGGCCACGAAATGCGTTGACCAACGATGACTTTGCGCTGCCAGAGACGCCTGCTATGGCAAAGTGGAAGAGGCCGTCTTTGTATTGCATCCTGACCTTTGTTTCTGCTATTTCCCTCGAAGTCGGAATGACGACGGGCTGTATGCCCTTCACGAGGTGTTCTTCTGCGATAATCTGAGCTTGCCTGGCCACGGCTGCTTTCTCTGGCCGGGCCGCGGCAGCTCTCGCCGCTCTCCTAGCGTAGTCCGACCCATCTTCAGCACCACTCATGTTGACGAACGTCGGGTTGTCACGAACGTGCGACTCCAGGATTGTATCAACTGTATCGACGATGACTTTTGCGACTTGGTGCACCAAGTACAAGACGGTGCCGATTTTGCTCCCGGTCTGACCCATTGTTCAATCTCAGAATCTACCAAGTGGATGGCAAGGATGACACGGAGAGCGTTGACGACGAAACATACCCTATACCCTGTGCGAATGTCCGGGGGGAGCTTGCAGGAAAGCATCATGCCCAACTTGGCCGATTTAGCAAGGAGAAGTCCGTTTATGGCGCGCTGTATGGAGACCCTGATCCATGAATGAAAGGTGTCCTAGGCAGCAAGGCAGAGTCACCCATCATGCATCATGGAAAGCCCATGACAATATTTATCTTCTCCTTCAAAGACGCGATTGTCCTTTGGAGTCCGAGCGCATGCTAAGGAGACCTTGGGCCTTGAGCTTGTAGGACTGTGACGTTAGTGGCTCATTGAATATCTTCGTCAATGTATTAATCCCGGTGACCTTGGCTATCCATGCCACTTCTTTGGCCTGTTTTTGGCTTGTGGATCTGCACACCTTATGTTGAAATTTGACGCAAATAGGGGAATTCAAAGCTGGTTTTCGTGAGCGGTTTTGGAGTGGTTTTGGTCGTGGTTTTGGCAATTGGTTTTGGTGAGTTTTGTGAACGCGAAAACCGTGGTTTTGGCTTGACACCCCCAGTTTTCGATGGTTTTCGCTGGTTTTGGAATAGTCGTCCGAAGGCTGAGTTTCAATTCTCACCGTGCTAGCGTAGTATGTACGACAGTGAGATTTCATTCAATGGCCTCAACCGGGAAGGGGGGAAGGGTGGGATGGAGGGAGGTGGTAATGGGGAGAGGGGGGGAGGACAGAGTGCCACAACATGCAGTGCAGAGCCTTCCTGGTTTACCCAGGGGATTGATATGTGGTCACGCTAGTTCCAACTAAAATCAAAAGTATTATCATTTCTACTTATCATTAAATACACATTGTATGTACAAGATATATATCCATTCGTCATCGTCGTCGTCATGCGCATGCTGTAGTGGTCGACGCGAGAGGGTGGAGGTCGAGGGGCAGTGGAGGTCGGTGTGGCGGTGACCACAGCACTCGTCGCTGTCGTCGTGTGTGCGTGCGTGCTGTGCTGTGCTGGTCAACGCAAGAGGGTGAAAGTCGAAAGGCGGAGGTCGATGCAAGAGGTTGGAGGTGGAGCGGTGATGGCCACAGCACTCGTCATCATTGTCATCGCCGTGCGTGCATACCGTGGTGGTCGACGCGAGAGGGTGGAAGCCGAGAGGTGGAGGTTGATGCGAGAGGGTGGAAGTGGACTCGAGCGACGGTGGTCACTGCACTTGTCGCCATCGTCGCCATCATCGTGCGGGTGCACTGACACGGTGAATTAAAAGTCCGACTACGAGTTGCGAAAACCAGAGTGAAAACCACCGCGAAAACCAGCCACTGGTTTTGGAGGCAACGAAAACGAAAACCACTGCCCAAAACCGACTCCAAAACCGCTCGCGAAAACCAGGTTTGAATTCCCCTAATGACCCGTCCGACTCTCAGACTCTCAATATTCAATCTCTGTGATGTTCAGTTTGTCACACTCAAGTCTGTATCCCCATTTCTGCACCAATTTTAACGGTTGAACTTCAGAGAACTTTAGCTTACTTGCATGTATTGTTGTGATGTCAATGTAAGTTGAGAATTTGTGTGTTTTAAAGATGTGTCCGACTTGGTGGGCCGTCCGAAGTCTTGGTAACCGAGTGTCTCTTAGTTCCGCTAACTCATACTGTCGATAACTCCGAAGACCTGGATCCTTCGTTTCGAAATATTAACGCAAATGCCACACCTTTGAAGGAGTGTTCATAATTTGAGTATAGACTATGTTTATTACTAGGCTAATGGGCAGTTGAGCTACCAAGATGGATTAGCAGCCTAATAGTTGGAACCCCTGCCGAAAGGCAGGGTGATTGGGGGATACCTGAGCCCTCGTCACATGTATTGCGTCAGGTGTGTCGTCATGTCGACTTATCTGGCGAACGGTGGTACAGGAGGTGCCAATCCTCTCTCTGACCCGCTCCCATCGTTTCGTCAGGTAGGTTGGTTCTTTTATTCCGTTGTCCTCTCGCTGACCTGCTCTCATCGTTTCGTCAGACCTGCTTAAACTGCCAAATGGTGTTGCTGTCTCATGCAATTTGCCTCCTGCCTCCAGACATGCTGCCAGACACACCATCGTAAGGGATGGTTCTCCGTAGCCTTCTGCTCATGGCTGTCACACGAGATTCCCGTCCGCAGCAGCACTGCAGAGCATTGGTGTATCGCCAGTTTTCCAGAAGAGAATTAAAGTCTGGTGTGTGACTAAATACTCGTCGATAGAATCTACTTGATATCTGTGCAGCGTATCGTATTCCCAGTGGTTACAACCTGCTGTAATATTATCCGCCACCGTCACTCGGAGTAATAGCTGTGCCCAGGGACCTTCTACGTCGACCTAGTATGTTCACGTGGCTACCACATGGGGTGCCCATTGCCCGTTCCCCAGCAGCTTGTCTGTACTGCCAACTTTCCAGAAGAGACTACAAAGCACAAAGAGGGTGTGTGCCATAGTATTCATCGATAGAATCTCACTTGACGCTCGTGAAGAGAACCCATAGCACCTTGTCAAAGGACTCTCAACCATCTTGTTGCCAAGTCATCTTCATCATCGTGTGTGGAAAGGTGCTAATAGGGTATGTGAGAGGGACTCATTTCCACCTAAGATTGTCTGACCTTTGACTCTAGGTATTGAGCTGTGCGATGATCCAAATTCCAGTGATCCAAGCCCTGGTGACTGGCGCTATCTGTCTTACTGGCTGTGGCCTACTAGCTTGGAGCATGCCGATGGCCCTCGAATTCATCCGTACACATCCCATTCATGATAACACAAGGCTACGAATCCTGCAACGCACCAAAACGGGGAGGGAATATGTGCTGGAGATGGCCCAGCTGATGACTGATGAAGCCACTAGAGTCACCCTTAGAGCGAAGCAGGCTCGAAATGAATCAATTTCAGCGTTACTACTGGAAGCCAATGCCCGTTACCGCGAGCAAAATGCTATTCATAAAGCCGAGGAAGCAAGGAAAAGGGAGCATGCCATCCTTCGCTCTCAACAGTTACACGGTAGTTCCAAATACTTGGATAAACAGTTAGCGGCAGCTCGGGAGGCAAGAGATCAGGCGGAAGAACAGGTCAGAGTAGCTCAGCGGACTACCTGGGACGTCAATTCAAAAAGAAGAGCTGCCCAAGAAGCAGCTCAGAATGTGGCCAAAGAAGCAGCGGACATGACGAGCGCCGCTAATCAAGCACGGGAAGACGCAGAGGAGCGCCTCAGGAAGGGTATACAGCCGTTAGTCATACCAACGGAGAAGGAAATCGCAAATGCCAAATCAAATGTGAAATACGAAAGTGGCCTCTTCCATTTCGCCGTTGCGGGTGCCGCTGGGTGTGGCAAGTCGTCGTTGATTAATGCTATACGTGGTTTGGGGAACAAACATGTCGATGCCGCAGGCACTGGGGTCATCGAAACGACTGATACAATCGGTCGATACCCTGACCCAAACCCCACCTATCCATTCGTGTGGTACGACATCCCAGGGGCAGGAACGCTGAGGCAGTCTGACTGCCTGTACTTCAACACACAGGGTCTCTTCATCTTCGACTGTGTTATTGTCCTGTTTGACAACCGCTTCTCGGAAATAGATATCGCCATCTTGACCAACTGCAGGCGATTCCAGATCCCCACCTACATTGTACGCTCCAAAGCGGATGTGCATATCCGCAACCTCATGTACGACGATGGTTACAGCAGTGACCATGATGACTCAATGCGACGTGAGGCGATGTACGCTACTGCTCGACAGCGGCTGGTGGCAGATACGCGGGAAACGGTCCGGCGAAACCTCAAGGAAGCTAACTTGCCTGACCAAAGGGTCTACATTGTTTCCATCAGGACATTGATGCCTTTCATCAAGGATCAGTTGTCGTCCTACAAGATGATTGATGAACTCGAGTTGATGAAAGATATGATTGAAGCTGCTTGCGCTCATCGCTGCGTGTTTCGTCCAGAGGTGTGATACATTAATCAGTTCTCTATGATATAGTATCTTATTAATACCGAACTTCTTTGTCTGTAGGATAATGGTCCTGAACTGAACAACGATTGATATTCAACTCCCCGGGTTCATGTAACATTGGTGATCATAATCTGCTGTAATACCTATCTGCACCACGAGTTTGTTTTATCAATTGTAAACTTGACGCCAGTTCAACCGTTCTAACCACATCGTCAATCCAGCATTTTCAAGGGTGCATGTACATATCATATCACGGGGGTGACAGACGTGAATCAAAGTTCAAGCCATGTAATCTGTAAACGTGTCTTTGTCAAATCAGCAGGCAGCCTGGCCACCCTGGGCCTGAACCCAAGCGCTCAAGTTTGTTCGTGAGACTGGTACCTCAGAACAAGATGCGCCTCGCTCCGCTTCGGTGCTGCGGCAGTGTTGAAGAGTGAAGATAGTATGAGCAAAATAAGCACGGTAATATACAATTTATTATACATAACACTATACTACGAGGTAATGCCCTCGTCCTCGTCTGATGTATCGCCGCCTCGCCGTTTGCGTCATTGTCGTCGTGCAGATGCAGATGCAGGTGCTCCAGTCGTTGGCGTGGTTGTTGACGAGGCCGCGGATACGATCGTGGTAGTAGTGGCGGTGGTGGTGCTGGCCGCAGGTGCCGGTGCGTATGCGGGTGGCCCGTTGCCGTGTCTCATTGTCCAGGTCGTCGTCGTCGTCGTTCTCGTTGAGGCTGGTAGGGGTTGTGGTTAGCGTTTCTGCAGTCGTTGTCACGGTGATCGTCATGGTGGCCCCAGGTACGGCTATCGGTGCTGTGGTCCTGGTCCTGGTCCTGGTCCTGGTACTAGCCACAGGTGTGGCACCTCGGCGTGCCTCGTTGTTCTCGTTGACACTAGGTGTGGTTTAGGGCTCCGTGAAAAACTCCAATGTTAATAACATCAGGGGTTATTGACACGTTATTAACTAGTTATTAACATGTCAATAACTTGGGGGTGAAAATGGGGTGTCTATAACTGGGTCGGGCAGTAATTATACTAGGAGAAACATTTGTCACAACTTTGAGTAATCTACATAATGATAGTCCAAATAACATCATTGATATGGTGTGGTGGGGCTGTTGTCCAGTGCGTGACGGTGACGGTGGTGACAGGGTACTAGTCGGACTGGGGTGATTAGGCCATTGACATCGGCATGCGGTGGTGGTGGTAGCACGCTGTTATTGTCGTCGTGCAGGTCGTGCAGGTGTGGTTGGGCCGTCAATGTTGACGGTGATGGTGGTGATGTCCTCAGCGGTGGGTGGTGCTGGTGCTGGTACTCGTGGGTGGTTGGGCCACCGATGTTCGTGGCCGTGATGCTGGTGTCATCGACGATGAGTGGTGGTGGTGCTCGTGCTCGTGGGGTGGCTGGGCCATCGACGTCAACAGCTGTGGTGGTGGTGCTGTCAGTAGTCTCGGAGCGGTGATGGCACTTGCCATCATGCTCATGGGTGGCTGAGCTGTTGATGTTGTCACACTAGTTGTGCTGGCTGTCGATTTCATCGTGCGGGTGGTGGTGGCTGGCCATCGTCATTGTCAGCGGTCGTGGTCATGGCTTCCGTGATGGCATGTGGATGCAAGTGCAAGGACTCCGCCCGCAGTTGCCGGCGACGATGATGTTGGACAGATAATACTGCATGACATCCATGAGATGGATATACCCAACGAGTGCATCGAGGAGCACAGCAGGGAAGGGGTATTGTTCAGAGAGTGGGTGTGTCGACGAGAGGCAGAATTCCACCACGAGAAGGCGATGCGTCAGCAGTCAGCTGCAGGAGGTTGCGGTATATGGATGGCATGAAGGGGGCACTGGGGTGGGCAGAGCAAAGGATATAGGCCCACCGCTATAGCCGTCGTCGGCATCGTCGTCATGCAGGTGGCGGTCATGGTCTATATTGTAATTGAAAAAGATTAGCAAAAAAAAGATCACTGTCATCGATGTCAGATCTGCTCATTGTACTTTTGGCGTTTATACACATTGATGGCGTGTCGCCGTCTGTCTGATACACCGGTCGAACACGCCATAGAAAGGTCTCTGAGATGGGACCCTCAGAGTCAGACTAGCGAAAGAAAACGATGCTTATGTAATGCGTCAATAACTAGTTATTAACTCGTGTCAATAACCCCCCCAGACCTTCCTAGGTTAATAACATGTCAATAACTCCCGGCTGGAGTTTTTCACGGAGCCCTAGTGTGGTTGCTGTGGTGGTGGCCGTCGCCATCGCGGTGATGGTGGCTGTCGTCGTACGCGTTGATGAGTCGGGAGGCTGCGGTAGCGTGCCTTCATTGAAGGTGAACAAGTGCTGCAAATGTGACCGAGGGCATATTTTTGTGAGGTGGAGGACATACGCGAGAAGATGACTGTTGAGTTTCGGACAAGCGAAGAGGTGGATGACGAACCTAGCACATAGGGTTACAATTATATTGGTGGTCAGAGCCACATGACATACACTACTGGGAGGACTCTCTTGTACTCGTCAGAGCACTCATTGCAATGGGCTACGAGCGTCTAAGCGAGCGCAAAAGGTGTCTTCCATTAGGGCTGTCCAGAATATTGAATATCTTTGAATATATTCTGAATATATTCAAATATTTGGAATATAATACAGCTAGCTCGTATTCACCCATGACCAGAATATGGGTCATTACAATACAATACATTATGAATATAATACATCATGGGGGTCATATTTAATCATATTCTTAAGTCCAATAGTTGATGTTTGAGGGGAGTATTGTCGACTTAATTCAGACGCCAAATTATATTAGACTTTGCAAGAGCTGTATAGTTTGTCAGCAATCCCCACATTCTTCATTTGGGCTTATCACACGGGACTTAGGATAACAGGTACAATCACCGTGTTCCCCAAATCAGTGTTGTCATAGACGGTAGTCAGACCCATCAGACCCAAGAGGTTAATAAAATCCGCCGGTCAACCTTGAACCAGTCAAAGCTATTAACCACTAGTCAACAAACCAATTAGGAAGGAGGATAAGTACCAAAAATGGACATATCTAACACATGATTATGCAAATCGTAAATAAATTTAAATGCTCAGAGTTGAGGAAGGCTCCGGTACATCGTAGCGCGCCAACTCTTCATCGAGTTTCCTGAAGCCACCAGTCCAGTAGTCTATGTCCATAGAAAGTGTATAATTAAAAAGATCTTTAAGTGGAATTAAAACTGGGGTTGTAGTATCACCTGGTTCGACACTACCAGTTGGGTCATGTGGATCTGCGGCAATGTCACGAATGAGGTTGGTTAACGAAGGAGGTGCTGATGCGTCCGAAATGCCTTCCGAGTCACTGTATTCGACGTCTGAGCACGATCTTGACATGCGCTCCGGCGAAGATTGGCTTTCGAAGTCAGAAAAATGTCTTCTTTTCCGTGTTCGGAGTAGACCCGCGCTGGATTGGTCTCGCCGCAAGTCCATTTTGACCAATGTTGTCTTGTGGACCTTCTCTTCGGACAGCCGGTTCCGCCGTTTCGTGTGTATGATCCCAAATTCACTGAATGTTCGTTCACAGCTAGCACTGTTGGTCACAATGCTGAGGATACGGACTGCAAAGTTGACGAGAATGTTGCGACCATATGAAACACCGGTGTCGAGTCGTTCCCAGAGCCGCACGAGATTGACATTTGTTTGCTGGGAATAAACAACTTAAGACCAAATCACCGCAACACTGAGTGAATGTACGCACCTCTTGTTCACAAAGCTGCTTCCACTCAGTGAGACCCATCAAAGAGCTGGAGAACTCATTTGACTCCATCAAGTAATCGAAAAAAGCGCTGTGAAATTCGAGACCCAGGTGCATTCGGAGCATGCGTTCACAAGTACGTTTGGCGATGTTGTACAGGCCAACGGGAGAAAGTAGGGAGTTGCCACGCGCAAAACCTTTCCCGCGGACATATGGATTCATAATAACAGCGGAGATAAACACGTCTTGATCCATCTGTAGCCAGCGCTTTGAGAGGCTATTAAGGACTTGAGCACGGACTGCATCATCGAGGGCAGGATCACTATATATTCTATACAAGTTGCCCCAAGTTAAGAGGGTGGTATCCAAACGAGTGTCGGAAGACTGTAAGATATTTGCGGCCACAGCAAGAGGCTCGAGATGGATTTTAACACTAGAGTTTAGAGAGAACACATCAAAATCTGGACATTAACAATGCAAACCATTGAAGACATACAGTGTAATGTCAGCCCAAAACTCGACATCTAGCACTGTCTGGATTATCTGACGTGCTTTGGCTTTGTCTTGTTGCCGGTCTCCTCCACACTTCTCGAGCTCCTTTTCTTCTTTGATACAACACGAACGAAGAGCACCACTTGTTTCAAGTAGGCGTCGAGTTGAGAGGAAGTGGCAGGTCCAGCGTGTGATAACAGGTTGGATTAGCACGAGTATCTTCTGATACGTTCCGAGTTGCTCCTTCCGAAGTAAGCCGAGAGCGCGAGAATGATGGTTAAACCACTTGATAACTTCGGTAGCCTTATCAATGGTTTTCAAGTATGCTGATTTCAATTTAAAAAGATCGCAAACAACCAGATTGACTTGGTGGGCAGTGCAGTCGAGTGAGATAATCCAGGGCATTTGCTTTACAAGATCTTTCCGCATCTTCTTTGCATCACCTGCGGCATCAGTACACCAAGCAGCAATAGTAACTTCGTATTCCTTCTCAGCATACTTGATATCGGCCATCACATGTTGCAAAAGGTTTCGTGCAGTTTTGGCCTCCGCAGATATATTGTGCATACGCAAGAGCACTCCCTGTCAAAAAAGGCTACAATGAGATACCAAACTGGATACATAGTTTTCTGGGGTACGCCAACCTCAAAGTCCACTATTATCATTGAGGTGACAACAGATGCCTTTGCGATATTCTTCCATCCATCACACTGACCAGTCGCAAAGCGACCAGTTGTGTGCAGCTTTGTTTTTGAAATAATGCGCGTGACCTCTTTATCTAATATGGGACCTGAAAGTTTGCGGTGATCCGGTATTTCAGCACCTGGGATCCACTTTGCAAAGAAATGGCGCAATTGTGCATCACTGATTGCATTCCACGAGATTCCTGAAGATATGATTGCAAGACAAAGGTCGTGTTGGAACTCGTCTTTCAACTCCGGGGTCCACAGAGCATTGCTAACTTTTGCACGTTTCACAGGCCGTTCTGGGATGTCAGGTGGCAATGATAGTGGCCCGGGCATAATAGGGCTTGGTGCCGTAAATCCTAGGAGTGGCGAGAGCTGATGCGATGGGCCTGGCAAGGCAGCAGAAATGAGAAGTGGACTAGGCTGCAATCTCGGAGTAGGGAGTGCAAGTAGCGAGGATGATGGACCTGCCTGAGGGGCTGCGACTTCTTTATGTAGTATCCTGTCATCTTTTGCAAGCTGGCAAATTTCCGGTGCGACAAATTGGCATTTTTTTAAGTGTGCCCTCATCGATGAAACCTTTCCACAAATGGGTTTAAAGCCCTTGTCCATTTCATCTGTGAGACGAGACAAGCTTGCATTGATCACTAAGACATTGAAAGTGTAGTAAGTTTGTGTCCGAGTGCAAGTAGTAACCTACAGTGGACTTACCAGCATCATGGATTTGTTCCTCTGGACGATATGAGGAAATTGTGCCAACTGCCAGAGCTACACTGTCAGCAGAGCAAAGTAGTTCCTTTTCGTATTGAAGACACTTTAGACACCAAGCTGCCAGGTGTGTCTTGTCCCCTTTGTAGTGAACTCCATTCTTACTCCAAAAATGATCCCACCAAATGCTCTTGGGAGGCATCAGGATTCAGCTATGAAGTCTCTCCTCGACGATGGTGGATGCGTAGCTGGACACCAGCAGAAAACCATTGTATTGAATTCAAAGTCTAGAGTCGCTTAGTACTCGGCAATAATTATATTATAATACAATTATGCAGACAAGTCCTGGCAAGGTCTGCCATGTAACCAGTCAATGACCGGTAAATAACCTGTCAACAAAGTTTGACTTCCTATTAACGGGCTACTATTGACCGTTGGTCAAATTGACCTTGCCAACACTGCCCCAAATGACAACAACACCAACGCTGCCACCACCAGCTCGGTGATGACAATGGTCCCCCACCACCAGCACCAGCACAACGACGGTGACGATGACCCCAATGCCACCACCAGCATGCCAATGACAACAGCACACCGACAACAATGACAACCCTCAGCACCAGTGTCGTCCACGTCCACTATCCCCAGTGACCTTCCCCAGTGTCATCTGATGATGACTATGACCCCCATCCCCAGCTCCAGCGTGTCTGACGACGACGACCCCCCAGTATCAACGTTGACGGCAACAACATCAACCAGCAGCGGCAATGGCAATGGCAATGGCACCACCACCAGCATGCCGACGACAATGGCCCCCACCAGCACCATGCGACGACAATGGCATGCCAATGCCAATGCCCCCCCCACCACCAGCCCCAGCGCGACGATGGTGACGGTGACAACAACACCAATGCCACCAGCACCAGCACACCAACAACAACGACGACTATGACCACGAGCACAATGACCAACATCGATGATGGCCACCGCCCCTACCGATCAGCACCAATCATTACCGTCATCACCTACCAGTTCCTAATTATATTTACTTAGATTACTTAGTATAATTTGTATGGCTTAATGCAATATATTTCAATTGGCTTAATCTGTGTCTTAAGCAACTGAACTTAGTCTCTTGGCACTGCTGAGTTGGCCTTGTAGATCTCAGAGTCCTCAACTGACAGCTTCTTTTAGCAACACAGTTCCACCTTCCCCATCCTTTCATGCCTGTCAGTGTCTGTTGAATGCCTCTTCTCAAGTTCCAAGCATATTCACATTCATCCATGTCTGCAGAGACAGCCACAGTGACCATCACTATAAAGGAATGGCTCAAGAAGGGTTTGGGGGATAAAGTCAAGTTTCTCTAGGAGAATACAATTCATTAAATATGAATAAATATGAATACCTTTCAATATGAATTGAATAAAATATAGATAAAATACAATATGGTCCAAAAAATATTTTAATCGTATTTGGACAGCCCTATCTTCCATAGCAGGCCTTCCGAATGGCGGAGGTTGCCATTCCATGCCCATTCCTCCGGTTAGTTTTGCAGATCTTGGACCGGCAGGTACGTTTTATCCACATAAAAACAGGCCTTCAAGATCCAAATGGAACTGAGATCACGAAATTCCAGATAACATTGACTCTCAGATGTCTTTTTACACATACTAGTTCCGAGACTAGGTTCCGAGACTAAATGGAGCGCCAAACTCAACAATACGCGTCTTGTTGAATAAGTTCAACGGCTCTCGTAGACCTTGGCTTGATAGAGCACTTAAATGGCTTTGGATGGCTGGCCAGTATATATGTCAGCTTTCATTGAACTCGCAGAGGGGAATCACAAGACCGCCGTTCAAGAAGCATACCTGATAGTATGGGACGAAGGATCGACCTCTGGGGTGATTTCAACTCCGTTCTCCATTGCTTTTGATATGTCGAAGACAGCCAACGATGCGACTATGGATAACCAAAGGGTCTCATTTGCAATATGTAGGCCTGAAACAACAGGACCAATAAGCGTTTGATGTCATGTATGCTCGCTTGAAAGAGTTGGACTGACCAGGGCAAGTGCTACAGTACACACGGCACAAAAAAAGCATGTCAAGCAAGAGCAATACACCTTTTGGGGGCCTTACCGTCGTCCAAATCCGAAGGCGATCGTGAAAGGATCAGTCTCTGGTTCTTTGCCTTCGCAAGCGAGGAACCGTTCGGGGCGAAACTCCATAGGGTTGGAATATACCCGAGGATCGTGTAGCATGAACCTGCAGAATTATGTGACGTCAAATTGGCGCAGCGTGCTTTACAAAAATACCATACCAGATATTGGGTACCACGGCAGTACCTTTCGGAATATAATACCCGTCGTGAATGTCGTCTTCCGATGCAAGATGAGGAAAACCTAAACCATACAAAGTTGAATAGGCGCATAGATGCAAAAATATGTAGAACTACACATTACCTAGAGGAGCGACGACATGCCAACGAAGGACTTCCTTGATGACAGCTTCGACGAAAGGAAGGGACTCGCGGTCAGTGTACATTGGGAGGCGATCAGTTCCTATCACGACATCAATCTCAGCTTGAGCCTTCCTCTGAGCTTCTGGAAAGAGTGTCATGGCCAAGAAGAATGCATATATCGTCGAAACACTCTAACAGAGTAGCTGACATAAACCTGTTGCAATGAACTGGAAATCACTCACTGTGTCCGCACCGCCTGGTATGAAAATGCAACGATGAACAGCCAAAAAGAACAAAGGATGCGAAACATACCACCATAGAACGAAGCTGCAGACCATTTAATTGCATGATCCTCCGCTTCAGTCAGTAATGGAACATCTAGGAGGGTCGATGTAAAGGATTTGGTAGCTACTCCTGCTGCCTTACCGGATTTCAACAAACCACCCATCCAAACAAATCATATAACAACACACCATCTGTTCCTTCACCCACTGGTGCGGCTGATTGACCATTTTTAAAATTTCTGCATTCCATTTGCGTGCCATGGTCTTGAAGCCGGCACCGGGAAACCACTCGGGAACATACTGGACTATGATAGGGTTCAGTATCTGCCATAGTTGCGCGTAAACGTGGCATACGAAATGGAAGAACATCAACTAGGAAAGCGCCCTGAGTAGTAGACTTTGCAAAGATGAGCAATGCATTCTCTGCAAGCTGTACAAATGGATCGTGATCGTCCTGCACTTGATATCCGTGCGAAATGTACAAAATCACGGAACCGATTGTCCTGGAGCATTTTTCAGTCTAAATCTAGCAACGAATGGCAACCTTACCTGCGAATGTGCAGGGAAAGCTGTTCGGGGCGCTCATGCACGCGCTTCAAGAATTTATGGACTTCCAGTTGCTCGATATCATGATATGCTTTCATCACCGCATGGGTACCTATGGAACGGTGAAATTGTTTACGGGTTTCACGAAAGAGATCGCCGTATGGAAGGAGTGGTAAGCTGTATTTGCACCCAACAAGTTCACCACACATCGGAAGAATGGGCCTGTCGGAATATTTCGAACTTTTTTTATCGAGCATTTCCACGGCTGCCTTGACAGAATTGAGCACTACGATGTGTTTCCCCATGATTTCGATATGAGATATGTCCCCTAAAACAGTCGAAACGTGACCAAGGGTGCATTTTAACAAAGTTTGGGACGCACCATACTTCATCCAATCGGCAAATGTTAGCCATTGCTTGGTGGTTGGCATATCAAATATGTTACCGATCAGCGGGAGTGGTGTGGGACCAGGAGGTAGGGGAGCTGGACGACGTTTGAAGACTGCTCGGCTGGAAAGCCATAGGATGGCACCAGCGAGAATAACCAGCCAAGTCGTCGACCAGAACATACTGTACGGCAGAAGTAAGGGTGGGTGGTGTGGAAAGGTTGGAACGAGCAGCTCGGGTACATAAGTACTAATGAATCAATGCTCCCTATAATGGAAACTCACCGTTCACGGGGAGTAATGGCACTTGGAAAAACAAGACAGTGAGCCTGGAGCACACCGCGCGTGGAGATTAATCGTGGATATATGCCGTGAGGTTACACAGAGAACGGACAACAGGAGCGAGAGATAAGGGGGATAACGATCCGGGATGCCCTCGGGGTAAATAAGATGCACCTGAGATTCTAGACAAAACCGAATAGAGGATTAATTGGAAATAAAGCCCATGCATGATCAGTACTTCAGTCCCGACAGGCCCTGGGCGCATGACAACAACCAGGAACGACTACCTGGTGCACTGGTGAGCTTACAGCGGGGTTACAAGCGGTTCGGAATGTGCAAGTTAACTTCAGATATCAGCCTGTGGTACTTACAAGTGACATAACTGACCCGAACAGAAAAGAATCATATCATGATGTGATGTGATGTATGTATGATTCGGACTCACCAGCCCCGAATTTGATATTCACTGATCCTCATGTCGAGGTTCTTAGGAACCGCCGCTAGCAAGCCGGATGCCTGGGAGAGTTGGTGGTACTCGCTCGTGGAATGCTCGATCCTTGAACCAGAGCACAACTTGTCATTGTGACGCACGTGTCGAAAGTGTTTGAGGACTACCTTGTGTGTCATGTTTGGGGACAAGCCTATTCAACAAGATTATCACATGAATCCCACCCCAGTTTCACCTGCGCGCTTCAAATAATACAGACACCCACTCTTCCCTCTAGTGAACTACCATCATGTCTGGTCTCAAAGTAGATGGATTCAAGGTGAGCCGGGACGACGCTATTGAAGCGCCCAGAATGACAATTTTCTGCATCGAGGCCTCGGAGATCATTGCAAAACTCAGTGCTGCATTCGATGGGTTCACAGACGCACAGAGACAGTCTCAGATCAAAAAGGTACGTTCTGCATCACACTCGCATCTTCGTCATGGTCATTACCACGTCCCCCAAAGACAAATGGCGTCTTCGAACTTCGGATTACAAATGGCAACAAACAAGAAGCCGTATGGACGATTGACATGAAGGAAAAGGGTACCGTGTACAAGGGACCTGCACAGTCCAAACCTGGCGTTGTCCTGCTCATGTCCGATGACACCTTCTCAAATCTTTCAGAGGGCAAGGTATGTTTCCGACCATTTTCTCTCCACCGATCTTGCTCACCTGCATACCTCGTAAACCGTGTGCATCACGGGAATTGGCCCACTGTTTCCTGCACACTTGCACACCCAGCTTGACGGCCAAAAAGCTTTCATGACCGGCAAACTCAAGACCAAGGGAAATGCAATGCTTGCTATCAAGCTCACCCCTCTGCTCGAGGTCCGTCTCTATATTTTCGTGATGTCATTCATAGCTGATAACATGTTGTTCTCTGGTTCCGTCTTACCCACCTTTCATACCCAAATGCATTGCGTTGCATCGCGCTGCACCACACTGGACTTGCATATGTCAGACTGCTAAGGCCAAAGCCAAACTGTAGTCGCCTTTCGTCGTGGGCCTTGTATCATGCACTGGGTCCTGTCATGTATGTAATCCCAGTGGCGTATGTGGGTCGAGCAAAGACTCCAGATTGGTAGTCATTATTCCTTATTAATGTCGTTCTACTTCGCATCGACCTGGGAGATCATTGTCATCACATTTACGCACACTCGAGTATGGCGCCCATATCCAATGTTCCCCGAGCCTGCGATCCCTTTGAAGAGTGTAAAGTGATCGATCTTTCGCAGGGAAATGATCGAGACACCCGGTTTGGCGAGGGTTCCCGTCGAAAGCAAGACAAATGTGCATAACACTTGATGGGTGCGAATGCAATCATCAATCAGTATTACATGCACCTATACTTAGCGGTTGTGCATAATCGACCCTCGCACAGCCAAGGGGAAAGTGGTCAAAACATTCCCCCCCTGTGTTGTCTCGGTGTAGGCGCCGTAGTATCCGCACGAAGTGTCAATAGCAGGCTATTGACTCCGATTGAGCTGTTTCATGACCTATGCATGCCTTGCGTTGGTTGCCTCAATATACCCCCCCCCCCACTGCGTGTAAGAAGGCGTGCAACATTCAACTCACCCCCTCGAGCTTGTCTTTTCGTTCCTGAAAATCCAAACGACGCCGTATGCTCGGATTCTCTCTTGCCAATCCAGATCGTACATCAGTCTCGAGTTGATTTCGCGAGGAACGACTATCATCTTCTACGAAGAGAGTCTGGTTCAAGGAGACTAGGCATTACCACCCACTTTTCTTCATATCAACGCACCGCGAGTTTGGCCACAGGGTGAAATCCCCGGGCGATATGGCCCTGTCCATTTCAGGACTTGGTTGAGCGGTGAGGGAGCGAACTGGAAGGGCTTCGCAGTTAAAACCCCATCTGAAGAGGGGAACCTCTTACATAAAACTGGGGTTGCATCTTCTGAATGTGGTACATATCTGCACAGTCTCAATACTAGTTTGTTGTGGACGTGGCACCGCTCCGAGCTCGCCATTTCAAAATTCAACATTGCCACCGATCGGCTTAACTTTCAAAGTCTTGCTGTGAGTGAATATGCAACCTCTAGGACCAGGAGGCAGGGGAGCTGGACGACGTTTGAAGATTTTGAAGATTGCTCGGCTGCCAGTAAGCCATAGGATGGCACCAGCCAGAATGACCAGCCAAGTCGTCCACCAGCTACTAGAACATACTACTGTACGGCCGAACAAGTAGGGGCGGGTAGATTGGAGCGAGCAACTCAGGTATGTACACGATCCCTTTACTGGAAATTCACCGTTCACGGGGAGTAACACTTGAACAAGCAAGACAGTGAACGTGGACCGGCGCGTGGAGATTAATCGCGGATTAGTATACGTACGTGAGGTAACAGACAACAGCAGAGGGGATAACAATGTGGGCAACATCCTCGACGGGACAAAATAGCGGAGAAGGCTAAGCACATCATCCAGCAAGCCACATACTTAGCCTGATAGGCTTAGGAAGAATGCCTGGGAGAGTTGGTGGTACTCGCTCGCTCGTAGAATGCTCGCGCTCAATCCTTGGACCCGAGGACAATCATTATGAGGCACATTTAAGCCACGTCTGGGTACAAGTCTTTATTCAACAGGTTCAACTATCACCATGATGAATTTCACTTTCACGCTTCAAATAATACACAGACAGCACCCACTCTTCCCTCTAGCGAACTACCACCATGTCTGACCTCAAGGTAGATGGATTCAAGGTGAGCTGGGACGGCGCTATTAAAGCGTGCGGAATGACAACCCTCTGCAGGCCTCGGAGGTCATTGCAAAACTCAGTGCTGCATTCGATGGGTTCACAGACGCACAGAGACAGTCTCAGATCAAAAAGGTACGTTCTGCATTGCACTCGCATCTTCATCATGGTCATTACCACGTCCACCCAAGACAAATGGCGTCTTCGAACTCCGGATTACAAATGACAGCGAACAAGAAGCCGTATGGACGATCGACATGAAGGGAAAGGGTGCCGTGTACAAGGGACCTGCACCGTCACCTGGCGTTGTCCTGCTCATGTCTGACGACACTTTCGCGAACCTTTCAGAGGGCAAGGTATGTTTCTTTCCCTTTCCCCGACCATTTCCTCTCCACGGTCCTGCTCACCCGCATGCCTCGTATTCTATGCGCATCACGGGAACTGGCCCACCGCTCCCTGCACACCTGCACACCCAGCTTGACAGCCAAGAAGCTTTCATGACTGGCAAACTCAAGACCAAGGGAAATACAATGCTCGCGATGAAGCTCACCCCTCTACTCGAGGTGCGTTTCTTTATATTTTTGTGATGTCATTCAATGCTGATAACATACTGTTCTCTGTTGCTGTCTTACCCACCTTTCATACCCAAATGTGTCGCGCTCCACCGCACTGGACTTGCATATGTTAGATTGCGAAGGCCAAAGCCAAACTGTAGTCATCTTCGTTCTCTACGTCTTTCGTCGTGGGTCTTTTATCACGCAGTGGGAAATCCCAGTGGTGTATGTGGGTCGAGAAAAGACTTCAGATCGGTAATCGTTATTCCTTATTTTGTAATATCATTCTACTTCTCATCAACCTGCGAGATTATTGTCATCATAGCATTTGTGTACACTCGAAAGAATCAGGTGTGGCGCCCATATCCAATGTTCCAGCCTGCAATCTCTTTGAAGAATGTAAAGCGATCTACGTACCTGTCGCAGGGAACTCTATAGAAATACCTTCGGCGAATGTTCCCGTCGGAAGCAAGACAAATGCGGCTCAATCGACGAGTGCAGAGTGGTAAAACTTTCGAATGCAATCGTCAACCAGTATTACATGTACCTATTACCTATACCTACCCTCAGGACGCCGGTCATAATCGACCCTCGCAGAGCCAAGAGAAAAGAGAAAAATAAGAAGAGGAAAAAAAATGAATGTGTGCTCTACGTCATACCGTTTCCCGCCACATGGCTTGAATCAAAACATTCCCCCAAACAGTCCTCTTTGTCGTCTTGGTGTAGGCACCGTATCCGCACGAAGTGTCGATAGGCTATTGAGCTGTTTCATGACCTATACACGCATTGCGTTGGTTGCCTCAGTTTACACCACCCCCACACTGCATGTAAGAAGGCGTGCAACTCACCTCCTCAAGCTTGTCTTTTCGTTCCTGAAGATCCAAATGACGCCGTATGCTCGGATTCTCTCTTGCGAACTCGATAATCTCTTTCCGATCCAGGTCGTATATCAGTCTCGAGTCGATTTCGCGAGGGAACTGGTTAACGTGTGATGTTAGTTGATAATGCCTAGAGAGCAGAGGAATCGACACGCACCTGGTAGAAGAAGTGGTCCAGAAGTTCAATATTGATAAACATCGTGGATGTATGCGCGAGTTTGTCAGCGACGACATTCAGGAATACTTCTGGGCAGAAAACATCGCTCTCAGGACCAGCCTTGCACCGCTTCGACTTGAGCGCCGCAAGACGCAATTTGAGAGTTGCAAGTCTGTCGCCGTATAGCATCGCATGGCGGGCTGGATATATGGTACCACGATCAGCAAATGCATACTCCAAATACGAGACACTCACCGTCTAATATCTGTCCCTGCGGATACCGATACGACTCTACATCCTCGTCGTCGCCCCCAGCCGTAACCTCTCCTTTCAATCTCCTCCCCTTCCTCTCCCTCTGTTTCTCTTCTACCTCCTTCACATAGCCTACCAACCCACTCAATCGTCTTCTTCCACCAACCTTCTTCCGGATCTCGCTTAACTTGCCCTCACACATCGTTACCTCTTTCTCAAACAACTCCACCGCACGTGCGCGGCCAACCTCCCATTCTCGCTCGTCCACATCCACCTCGTATTTATACGGCTTGATACAGTTTTCGACCTGATCAGATGTCATTCCGATCCGGTCCCGCAGGATAGCGTGCGAGAACTCTAGAAGTCGCTCCGCCGCACGGGGATGATGATTGAACGGCTCTCCACCCACAATTGAATCGATGAGCGCCCGAAGGCCATCAGCAACGAGAACCGTCGAGTCTCGTCCAACGCCGGACTTGGTCAGGAGAGATGACGCGGCGCTGAGCTTGTGCTTCCAGTACACGTCCACGTCATCTGCTGTTTTAACTTTGGTATCTGTGCTAATGGCACCGAGCTCTTCGACACGTTTGTCGACCCAATAGAGCTGCTCTAGGATATCCATCACGCGCTCGTCCAGCATCCCTTTGAGCCGCTCACGCACGGCGGGTTTACGAAACTGCGCGGTGTGTTCGCGGAACCGTGCTTTGAGCGCGTCAACCGTCTCAGCGACATACGACTCGGGAGTGATGCGTCGATCGTTGTATTGCACTTTGAACTGGTACGTTGCTTCTTCGAGTTCGAGCTGCACGGCGTTGGTGATACTGTGAAGAGATGAGGCCATCGAGGATTCGAGGACCTCCATTAGACGACGCCGAAGAGTGTCGGTCCCAACCATAACCCCTGAAGCCGAGGTCGACGTAGAGGGTCCAAAGAACTCGCGGTGTGCACTAAAATAGTCGGCTCCACTGTCCTGCCTCGAAACGGTCCCTGTAGACGCAGACGAGATGTTCTTCCCCGCCAACTTGGCCACGACACCGACATACCCGAGATGCAACGGGTACCGATTATTCGTGAGGATACTCACGCCTTGATCGGGCGTGACCAGATCCATCTTGGTGACAACTCCGATAGTTCGTAAGCCCAACGGATCGACCTTTCTGCTCGCTCTGAGCGCGGGTGAATTGGCGAGGTCTACGTCTGCAGCGCATACAGACAAGATGATATTCGGTTCTCGGATGTACTTGTCGCACAGCATCGAGACCTTCTCGCGGAGTTCTTCAGGCTGGTCCATTGAGGATATCTGGACGTAGCCAGGTAGATCGATCAATGTAAGATCGGGCACGTGAGGGCTGTAGATTCGAAGGTCGATGGGCTCGGATGAGACTGCTTCGGTACTGGGCACGGCGAGGTTCAGGTCGGTGAGTATTTTTTGGATGGAGGAAAATTGAGTGATTTTGCCAAGTCCAAGGGAGGGGAATTCGCCATATTCAGTAGGGATAGAGCCGTCTGCAGATGGAGGTGTGTGGATGAGAGTGAGCTCGATAGGACGGCGTGTTACCATGTTATTCCCCCTAGAAACACATAAACTTTAGTTTAAACATCGACAGGGAGCAAGACTCACTTCGGAAGAAACTCATGTCCGACGATGGATTCCAGCACCGAGCTCTTCCCTGAGCTCTGGCTTCCGATCACGACGATGCTGGGCAGCTTCAACGAGTCACTCTGGTCTATGCTAAGAAGCATACTTCTGATCTCGATAAGCTTTTTAGTCAGGTGCATAAGCCCATTCTGGCGGGCATCAAACCCGTCGCTTGTGCCCGAAGAAGAGTCGGATGGGGCCGACATGGTTGCAGCAACAAGTGCTGCAATGGCAGCTTCCTCTTCAGTAGACCGGTTTCGCTTTCTGCCTTGTCGTTCGCCGTTGGAAAAGGAATCGTTGTTGTCACCACCAGTGTCTTCCCCACTACTGAAAAGGTCTTTGATAAATTGTGGAGTATCTGGGAGCTTGACCTCGGGAAGTTGGGACTGGACGGACTTGAGTCTGTCGGATGCGGTGCCAATAACATCTGACGCAGCATCCTTTACAGTTGATATCCAGTCATTATCGCCAAACTCGCCATTCGAAGAATTGTTTCCCCCGCGGAGGAGGTCTTTAATAAATTGCGGAGTATCTGGGAGCTTGACCTCAGGAAGTTGGGCTTGGGCAGACTTCAGTCTGTCCGAGGCAGTATCGATCGCGTCCGATGCCGCGTCCTTTACAGTTGATATCCACCCGGTCGTTTGACTGCGGAACTCTGTGCCAATGTATCAGTGGTAGCATAATGCCAACCGAATGCGCATGTGTTACCTTCAAACTTGTAATTTGCATATCCCAGACCGCCTGCTCCAACAGCAACACCCGCGATGGGAACCCTGAATGCCCGTGCGACGAACTTGGGTATAGACGAGTACGAAATCGCGCGAACGTGGAGACGCCGAAATGACCCAGAGGCTGCGGATGGGGACGCGTAGCGGTGTCGCAGACGCAGCGTACCCGTTGAGGAGGTAAACAGTGTGCCGAACTGTCTGTGCACGGGTCGACGAACGGGCTGGGAGACATTATGTGGTGTAGAAGTGGCGAGACCATAGGTGACAGACTTTCGGGGAAGCGAGAGAGAAATGCGCCTCCGAATTGAAGCGTACATGATTTCTCCCTGTCTAGAAGTTCTGCTAGTCTGTTAGCGGTAAACCCAGCACTGAGATCTGCTGCTCAATGAGTCCAACGACGCACTCGCTCTCAGTACTTAAATGTCAGGTTGGTGAGCGGGACGTCACGTGGTCACAGGCTGTTTCGATCTAGACTAGCCAATCTAGTCTCATTCTCATTCTCAGCCGAATTCTTTCACCCTCCTCGCTGCTGCAATATTGCAGACCATAAGTATCTCGTGCTAATGACATTGTCCAGAATACAGAATTGCTCCTATGTCTTCTGTACGGTGAACGGGCCCTTTGAAAAAGTTTGAAAGGTCGGGAGCGATGCAATGAGCGTCAGATACACTTGCTGTTGGCATCATTGACTTTTTGTTTGGAAGCAAGTGTGTATCCCTAACGCTGGCATGAAGGGGGGACAGACAGACGTACCTCATGGCCGACAGTCGATGGGGCTTGTTATTTAGACGCAGCGGTACCGAGCGAGTTGAGTAGACATACATGAAAGATGTGGCTGCAGTGCCACTCCCCAGACTGAAAGGGAGCAGTGATACATCAACGTTGATGGTGTGAAAGGAACGAGCATGTATTGAGCATGTCAGACATTGGATCGTCCTCAGGCATCTTACACGATGCATCATGGGTAGCGGCCCTCGTCATCAGGGTCGTCGTTACCAGTGTTCAAGCGCCATTGGGCGACGGCGTCCAGGACTCTCGTCAAGGAGCAGCTGGGTGCAACCAATAGATCAACTGCATTGGGGGAAGGAAACGA